>CAUYSK010010760.1:0-22305 GCA_963575035.1 Avahi laniger
GAGTGTATCTGTCTTAAAACAACTAGGGAAATAATGATTTAAAAAGCAGTTTTACAGTTACTTGTGAGGATATTTCCAATATATTCATTTCCCAGGTTAATCCTTACAATGAATTGTTAATGCACCTTAAAATCTTCTGAAGCCATTCTCTCCAATATCAGTTTCTTTTTTTAACCCTAAAAAATATAATTGACATATACTAAGTACATATTTATAGGGTATCTAGTGATGTTTTGATACATATAATGTATAGTGACCAGATCAGGGTAGTTAGCACATCCATCATTGTAAACGCTTGTCATTTCTCTGTGATTGGAGTATTCAATATCCTCCTTCTAGCTATTTGAAACTATCTAATGTATTGTTGTTAACTATAGCCACCCTACAGTGGTATAGAACACTAGAACTTATTCCTCCTATCTAGCTGTAATTTTGGAGCCTTTAACAAATCTCTCCCTATCTTTCCCTTCCCCCTACCCTTCCCAGCCTCTAGTATCCTCAGTTCTACTTTTCACTCTAGAGATCAACTTTTTTTAGCCTCCACATATGAGTGAGAATTTTCAGTGTTTAACCTTCTGTTCCTGGCATATTTCACTTGACAAAACGTCCTTAGTTCCATCCACGTTGCTGTGAATGACACGATCTCATTTTTTTAATGGCCGAATAGTCTCCCGTTGTGTCTACGTACCACGTTTTCTTTATCCATTCATCTGTTGTTGGACACCTAGATTGATTCTGTATCTTGGTTATTGTGAACAGTGCTGCAATAAACATGGGAGTACAGATATCTCTTTGATACACAGATTTCCTTTCCATTGAACAAATGCCCAATAGTGGGATTGCTGGATCATAAGATAGTTCCGTTGTGTTTTGAGGAGCCTCCGTACTATTCTCCACAGTGGCTGTACGAGTTTACATCCCCGCCAATAGTGTATAAGAGTTCCCTTTTCTCCCCAGTGTCAGTTTGTTTCTCAATTGAAGTCCCTTGATAAAACACGACTAGGTGGTACTTCATTCACGCCTTTGAATCACAAAGCCTGGAACACTGAACTCTCGCTGAACACCGGCCCCCAGGCTGGACAATTCAGCCTCCATCCTTTGCTTTTTATTACTGCTCGTGCTCAGAGCTTCATAACCTCATGGTGAATTCTTTTGCTTTCAACCTCTCTTCCTCCTCTTACCCCCTGCACAAGCTCCCACACTCAGCTTCCCCCCAACACTGCTGGCGTCAGACCACACCCTGGTTCACAAACCTCACTGGTCCTCCTCCACTCCCAGCTTATTCACCTGGGAGTCTGGGTGCTGTCTGAAGAACACCATGGAGTACTGGTATATTTAAGTCTATGAAACACAATAAGAACAATATTTGTAGGAGGAAAATTTTCCATTGCATATAATATAAAAGCCACAGATATGAGTACATCTCTCTTACGAACATATTGTCAAACTAAGCAGGACTGGTTGTTTCCAGATTTTTTTCTTTTCTGGAAATTTCTTGCCACTTAGATTTTTATTTTAGTGAAGTGTTAAATTTTTCAAGAAAAGTTAATGGTTGAAAAATTTTAATTGATATAACCCCATCAAAGTCATTAATTTGTTTTTCTATAAATCGGGAAAGTATCACTACTCTGACTTTTGCAAGATAATACCTAATTTAACACACTATCCATGACAATACCACAAGGTCAACTCTGAACTGTAGCCTGTTCCTGTCATATTCTTTTGAAACACTCCCTTCCACTACCCTGCTCCACCTGTCCCCTTCATCCTTGCCCCTCAAAGCGTGGTCAACCGGCAGCATCTACGTCACACACAAAGCTAATTATAAATGTTGATTCTCAGGCCCTTCTCCAAACCGACTGAACAAAAATCTGCATTTGAACAAGATCCTCAGATGATCTTGCACGCTGAGTTTGAGGAGCGCTGGTCAGAGGCAAGCTACTCAAATCTTAGTTTTCTACTTTGTAAAGAATAATCTCTTTCTGATAGGACTGTTGAAAGCATTCAATAGAACAATGTATTCTGGTAGCCGTGAGACACACGACTAATTCGAGCTATGTGATGCTGGTTTACTCTGTTCCTACACACCCAGGCACCTTTCTGTATCTGAACCTTCCAGCTGCCTGGAGCATCTTCCCTCCTTTCCCTCTAAATATTTAAATTACACTTGTCTGTTTTATACTGAATTGTAAGCCCCCAAAATTCATATGTTAGTGTCCTGATCCCCAGTACCACAGAGAGTGACAATATTTGGAGAAAGGGTGTCTAAAGAGATAATTATGGTTAAATGAGGGTCACTATGGTAGCCCTAATCCAATATGACTGTGTCCGTATAAGAAGATGAGATAAGAACACAGACTCGGAGGGGAAACCGACTGTCTTCACCCATCTTCAAGCCACGGAGAGAGGCCTCAGAAGAAACCAGCCCTCCCACATCTGGATCTTGGACTTCCAACTCCAAACCTGTGAGGAGATAAATTTCTGTTGCTTAAGCCCCTCTTATCCTCAATTTCACTTTCTGTGGTGGTCAACTTTGGTCCAAAAATATTAAAAATGGAAAACTCCAGAAATAAACAATTCATAAGTCTTAAATTGCATGCTCTTTTGAATAGCGTGCTGAAATCTTGTGCCATTCCTCTGCATTCTACCTGGGACGTGAATCCTCCCTTTGTCCAGTGTCCCCACGTTGTCATGGCCACCTACCTTTTAGTCACTTCATAGCCATCTAGGGGATCGGATGGAAAAAACATGGTACATATAGCATTCAGCACTACAGTACTTCCCATGATTTCAGGCATCCCCTGGGGGTCTGGGAACGTATCCCCCACGGGTCAGTGGGGACTGCAGTGCTTTGTCAGGGTGGCCCTACCAAACCGACACAGTGCCCTGTTTCAGCTCAAGTGCTCCATCTGCCAGCCTCCCGGACTCTGCACAACTACAGTGGGTAGATGGGTAGATTTTTACTGAACTTGATCCACATACTTGCCATGTGCCTTCAAATATGGATTCTGATTCCAGAGACTGGGAAAATTCTATTCAATGCCTACCCCACTTGCCTGTGAATACTAGTTAATCCATGCCGATTGCCTGATTGAGAGACGAGTACAATTCAGGACTTCATATTCCCAGTCGAAGGTGCTAGCTAGCCCCCAAATCATTCTTCCGCCTTTAGAAAAGCAGAGCAGATTTTGCCTTCGGACTGCATTCAGCAAATACGGGTGCTAGTCTCATGATTTATTGTAGATGTTCTATGTACGTTCAGTTTGGGGGATCCAAAGCTGTGGGAATAGGTTAATCTTGATGCCTTGCCTTTGACTGTGCTTTGAAGGTTTCTAACTCCTTATCTTATCCCACCTCCCAGCCCCGCTCCAATGTGAGGTAAACAAAGATGTTATTGTTTCTATTTGAAAGATGAAAAAACTGAGGTTCAGAAAGGCCAAGAGGCTAACATGGTGGCTGTGGTCAATAACAATGTATTGTACTCTCGAAAGTTGCTGAGAGTAGATGTTGTGTTCTCACCACAAAAAATGATAAGTATGCGAGGTAACGCATATGTGAATTAGCTCGATTTAGCCATTCCACGATGTATACATATTTCAAAATATCATGCTGTACATGAAAACTATGTAACAATTTTTATTTGCCAGTTAAAAAAAAAGGAAAGGTCAAGAGGCTCAACCGAGGACCCTGATTAGCCAGTGGTCTCGCATGGTCAATAGGCGGCTCCTGGCGCTTTGACAATGAACAGTCCTGGGATGATGTTATCAATGAGTGGTCTTCATAGAAGAGAAAAGAAAAGGCTCTTAACCACCATTCCCTACCCTGTAAAAGAGAAAAAAAAAAACCAAAATAACCCAGAGCTTTCATATGAACAACCAGAAACATTATTTTTCAGCTCTCTGTGCTGCAACTTCTTATATTTAAACCAAAAATTGAAAGCAATCTCCATAGAATTTCTCTGGGGAGAAATGACCTACTTCAGCTTATATTCCTCCCTGTAGTTGCTCTGAGCCTTGGGAATTACCTTGTCCATGTATTTTCATTCAGAACGAATGCTTTAATATATTTCTTTAATCATCTGTTGCATCAGAGAATATTGTTTCATGCATATTAAAGACTTGAGCATGTAATAGACCAGTGTTCTGAGTAATAAATGCACTCAAAGCATGTCACTAGTCTTATTGCTTTCTTTAGCTTCAGGATAGATGTGTTTTATTTGGAAAATGATGATGATGATGATGACAGTGCTTCTATTAAACGAAGGGAATTATTTTATTTTAAAATGGTGCCATGGCCTTGTACAGATCATTATTCTTTTGAAGGAGTCCACTTTACCTTATTTCCAGAGTGTTTATTCCCCATCCAGGCAAATCAATCAATGTGTTAGGAACTTTCAATGTGCCCAGCATGTGGCTGTGCAGAAGTATAAAGACCTAGAAGGTCTTCTAGTCTGATTTGGGTATGTAAGACTTTCACAAAGTAAATAAAGGTACAAATCCCATGCTCTAGGAAAAGAGAGAAGGGAAAAGCTTTCATAGAGGAATGAAAGTCAAGTGATATTTTTATAAGAGAGAAAGATTGGCATGGGTGAAAAAAAGATTTTCCAGAAAGGGAGAAGAATATAAACAAAGACATAGTGTTGGATATGAGTTCAATAAACATGCCCTGTTCCACTCACTGCGCTAGGGAGTGAAGGTGGCCTCATCACCTAGATAAAAGACATGATCTAGAGTTAAGGGTAGAACGAGCAGACTGTCACATACAATGTGACAAAGGCCATGATAGAGGTAAGCATGTTATGCTAATTGACTTTACAGGAGGGGTACACGACACAGTTGGGAGAAGCAAGAGGACAAAGAAAAGTTTCCTAGAGTTGTTCATGCCGAAGAGGAATCTTGAGACATTAGCCAGAGCAAGTAGTAGGGAAGGACATTCCATGAAGATGGAATCATTTGGTGAGGGCGAGGGGGAAAGAGAGGAGAGACCGTCCTCACGTTTCTCAGTTTGGTCAGAGGGATATTTGTGGACCAGGGGAGAGGGAGTGACAAGTCAGGGGCCAGGCCAATGAGAAGTTGCTAAATCATACTAAAGAGTTCTGACTTTACTCTGAAAGCGACAGGGAACAAACACCACATTCAAAGAATAGCAAGAAGGAAGAAGGCCTGGTTGGAGTGCACGCTTCTGTGAAGGTAAAAAATAAAACAAAATAAAATAAAATAAAATAGGAAAGGTAATAGAAAACTTCACTTGTCTGTCACAAGCAATTCAAATTTGTTCTAGAGGATGATGCAGAGTCACTGTAGGTTCATGTTCTTGCTCTGGCAATCTTTTTGTGTGTGAGAGACTCATTTGAAGTGTTTTATATACATGATGGCGTGCGGTCAAAATAATCCCATCAGACTGTGTGAATGGGCAATCAAAGTCATTCTCTCTGATTCAGCAAACATCACTTAATGATGATAAGTAGGAAATTAATGTTATATCCTTAATGATCTCAACTAATGGCAATCTTTCTCAAATAATGGGGTTTGTCCCAATTTCTGATTGATGTGTTTAAATTCCTTGTGTAAAATAACTTGTGATAAAGTGAATCTGAACATCATAATTGATATTATTTTTCTGCATTTTTTATTCCTGTCTATAGATTCAAAAATCATAGAGAGTGGCTTTAAACTGCACTGTATTAGAGCTGTGAAATGTCCATGGACATTTTCTTCCTGTCTGAATTTCAATCAAACAAGAATATTTGGATGGTTTTTTAACAATAAGGTAATGGAGAATGGAGATGTACAAGGAACAGTAGGAGGGGAACATTTCATTGTACTTCAGTATGATTCTGAAAATAAATTCACACGATCTTGCCATTCAGTTCACCAGCCTGTAAAAGGCCCTTAAACCTTTCCCATACAAATGCCCTAGGGATGGATGATATAATTAATGGCAACTTTCTTTACTACTTCAGGATTTATTGGTGAAAATGGCATATACTGTCATTTACAGATTTTATATATTCCAGGAATAAGTAAACAAGTATTGTCAATACGGATCCTCTTACAACGCAGGAGTGGGGTCTGGATATGATGGAAGATGAGACATTAGTACTCCTTTAACAGGCTTACGCAACAGACAAAAAACTTATTTGCAGGAATCTTAAGAATAAAGATAAAATGAAAATTAATCTAAACTGCCTTACAAGGGTATATAGCCTAAAATGTATATAATGGGAGAATAGGATTTTTTTAAGACATAGTACTTAAGAATTTAGTAAAAAGAAGTTGAGGAATCACAGTATTTGATGAATTCCCCAAAGAAACTGGTGGGAAAAATAATATGAAAGGCAATCAAATGGGAAAGTGTTAGTAAATAGTACAAAGGAAATAAATATAAAAGGTAAACATGTTTGAATTGTTCTAAGCTGTTAGAAAAACCTGTCAAAAGCTTCATGGTAGAAAGAAGCACATACGAATATATTATTACACTCTAATAATATTTAAAAGTGCTGGTATTGGAGAATTTAAATAAACTTTTAAATATATGTAAGTTCTGGAGATATGCTGATCTCTTTCCTTAGAGGTGCCTCAGGCAGGAGTCCAGAAAACACGTTTACCATCTCACAGTGCACCGTGCAGTCTCGCTCACTGTACCGGTCTGCTGGGGCTGCTGTAATGGATACCACGGACTGGGCAGCTAAGCCAACAGGTATTTGTTTCTCACAGTTCTGGAGGATGGAAGTCCAAGGTCCAGGTGCCAGCGTTGGTTTCTGGCAAGCCCTCCTTTCCTGGACCACCTTCTCCTTGGATTTTCCTTTCCTCCACGTGCACGTGGAGTGGGAGAGAGCTCTCTGGTGTCTCCTCCTCTTCTTACAAGGACACCAATCCTATCCTGTCACATTGGGACCCCAGCCTTATGACCTCGTCTTTATCACCTCCTCCGCCTCTAGTCACATCATGGTTTAGGGCTTCAACATATAAATGGAGTGATAATTCAGTGCATACACGCATCAGCATCAGCTTCGAGAAGAGCAACACTGCAACTTAAGTTGTTAAAACTCTTCCTAAAACACTTTCTTCTGTTGCTGTCTCATGTATTAACATTTATATCTAAATATTTTTAGTCATATAAATCCTTCTACCAAGTATCATTTGTAAATCCTAGATGCATTTATAAGACTAACAGCAACATGGAAATATTTCTTTGGAGATTAAAATAGCATTCTAATAAAGCAGAGGACGTGAAGTCTGGGCTGAGTCTCCCAGAGACAGCGGAGGAGAGGTTTAATAAAGCTATGAAATCGACAGAGGGTGGGAGCTAAGGAAACCCTGTTCAGACTTGTTTCTTCAGGGAGAACAACAGGCTTGGCTTTTAAGTCCTCAATTTTGTTATTTTTCTGTGTCTAGATCTTTTAAGTGGGAAAACATGGTTTCAGAGAGGCTGCTCAGCTGAGAAACAGAAACCCCAGACAAGCCCTACCAATAAGAGTAAGACCTGAGACAGTTTGCATAATTCCCAGAGCCCTCAATTTTCTCTTCTGTAAAGCAAGGTGTAGATCACGATGTAACCCCATTCGAGTCTTAACAGTCTTTTTTCCATTATTTCTGGGGAAGGTACACACTGGTTCCAATGTTTCTAGAATACTTGCTAGAATAACACTTGCTAGATGTAGGTAGCTCTGTAACACCAAGTCTCACGCCCAACTTTATTAAACTCTGAAGTACAATTTGGAAACCACTGCGATCTGAGAAGTAGTGAAAAAGAAAAACATAGTATAAAATCCAAGTAAAGGGTCTTATTTCCTCGGTGCCATTATGTAGTTAGCTTGTTTATTTAGAAGTTGTTTAGTTCTAATTACCCAATACTGTTTCTGTAATGCTTGTGTTTAAAAGGGTAGACTAAATTTAAGCTTTATGTGTTCAGGATAAAATGTTTTCTTTACTAGCATTAGAGTTTTATTTAGCAAATGCTGTTTTCAGTTTATTAGACAATTCAAAATATGTACACTTACATAGGACATATCATGTTGTCATCACAGAATTGCACAGTGCAGACACTTCATATCACTACATGGCCATCACTCATACTTTAGAGGGGAGATTCCACATATGGTGCCCATATATGGGCGCTGTTAATCCCATTGCATGCCTTTCTGTCTCTCAGAGGATTCGTTCCTTTCACAGAAGACCATTTCCCATAGCCCCCATCAGTCAATATTATTAAGGGTGGTCACTTAATGCAAGTAAAGCTGTCTCCTAATCTGACCTGAGAGCTTCTTGGTTAGTTGGACATTTACATGACTTCCAGGGCCATGTAGACTTGGTAGATGGGGTCTCATCTAAAGACATTTTTGATTGAGAGAAAACTGCTCTGCAGGAAAAAAACAAGAGAGAAGCAAGAAGTAGTCATGTGAACAGCAGAAATGCAGGCTCTGCCTAGGATCCTGATGGCTTTCTTTCTCCTTTCAGTCTCCTAGGAGGCCAATTTGCAATTACTGCTTGTGGACTCTTCTAAGAGAGATCACAATGACCGGGTAATAAATTTGCTCTCCTTCTCCACCCCACCCACAAAGTTACTTAAACATTACTTTGTAGCACTTGCACTTAACAATCTCTTTATAACCATACTTTACCTTGGTGAACCACTTTAGAATGTAAACAGATTTTTGTTACTTTCTTTCAGCCAGTGTCTCCTTATTGTTCCCTCCCCAAGTAATCCTATATAGTCTGCTCACTATTATGCTAATCTGGCCAGGCATGGCCATTGACTGGATTTTAATGAGCTTTCAACCGAGTTAGTAATCTGGCACAATTTCTAACAAATATGTGCCATTGGTTAAAAAGGAGGGTTCAAGTTTCAGAATGAACATAACACTGCAAATCCATCACCAGAAATCCAAGTGAAAATGCCAATGAGTATAGGTTAGTAGTGTCAGTACAAGAAATGAATTATGTTGTTTCCCATATCTGCAATATTTATTAAATGATTTGTTTCCATAAATGCTTAATAGTGATTGTCAAACCTCACTAAAGACAGAATTATTCAGGGAAGCTTTTTAAACATAAATTCCTAGGTCCATCCCAGGAACTATGAAATAAGACTCCATGGGAGATGAGGTCTGGGAATTCATATATTTGTATATTTATAATTGTCTAGGTGATTTTGAAGATCAGCCATGTTTGAGGACTACTGTTCTAGAATACATACAATGTCCAGGAAGAAACTTGTGATTAAAAATAAAACTCCAATCAAGTGTATTTCTATATACCAGCAATACACAATTGGAAATTGAAATTTTAAAAATTATAATTTACAATAGCACCAAACCATGAAATACTTAAGTATATATCTAACTAAATGTGCAAGATACATATGCTGGAAGCTACAAAATAGTGATCAAAGAAATCAAAGAATATCTAAATAAATGAAGATTTATATAGTATTCATGGATTGGAAAATTTAATATTATTAAGATGTCAATTCTCCAAAATTGCTCTATGGTTTCAACTCAATCCCAATTAAAATCTCAGTGGTGCTTTTTTTTTTTTATAAGAAATTGACAAGCTGATTCTAAGATGTACATGAAAATAAAGGAACTAGTGTAGCCTAAACAATTTTGAAAAAGCAGAACAAAAGTGCAGGAGACATGCTACCTGATTTCAAGCTACAATAATCAGACAGCATAGTATTGGCAATACCACTTAGGAAAACAGTTTGGAAACTTCTGCTAAAGTTAAACATACACTTAACGTATGCCACAAAAATTCCACTCTTAAGTATTTAAGGGAAATGAAACATGTTCACATAAAAACCTGTGTATAAAAGTTTATAGTAGCTTAATTCATAATCACCCAAATTGAAAACACCCCAAATGTTCATCAACAAGTGAAATGATACACTGTGGTACAACCACACGATGAAATACTACTTTGCAATGAAAAGAAACACACTACTGATACGTGCCACAATATGGATGAACTTCAAATGCTTTTTGCTAAGTGAAAGAAGCCAGACTCAGAAGGCTATATAGACTGTTCAATTCTGTTTTATATGACATTCTGGAAAAGACAAAACTATTGAAGCAGAAACCATATCACTGGCTTCCAGGAGCTGACGGGATAGAGAGGGTGAGTACAGAAGGATGAGAATGTCACACTACTCATCCCTTTGCAGCGATGCGACTGTATGTACACTGCTATACGTGCTTGCCAAAATCCATAGCATTGTATATGAAAGAGTGAATTTTACTAAATTATGTCTATGCCTCAATAAACCTGTCTAAAAAGGAAAACACAATAAAAAGCAAAATTCCAATACAGTGTGTCAAGGAATATGCATTTTGCTTTCAGTTTGATCATTTCTAAGAACCAAATTGTCTTTTCCTCCCTTCAAAATGACTAAGGTAACAAACGATCTCCCAGTGTTCCCTGCCATGGAAATTCCGAGCGGACGGTGCTATGTACCATTCTATTTGCTGTTGGGATGGGCTTTAGACCTCTACCGTTATTTATTACAAAGGCTTAAGATATGATGGAGAGGTCACCTCCCAGCTGCAGTGAGATATTAACAGACCGGGTGCAACAGGGGAGAGGAAGACCGTTGTTTCTGTTAAATATCAGAAAACCCGTGGGATGAAATAAACATTCAACAAACATACAGATAATGTTTTCGGAGAAATTTCAATTTTAAAAAATCTAGGATCTAATTAAAATGCTAAGTTGCACACCAATTATTATACTTAAAATGGGCATAGTTAAGAGGTTCTCGGCTGGGCGCGGTGGCTCATGCCTGCAATCCTAGCACTCTGGGAGGCAGAGGCGGGCAGATCTTTTGAGCTCAGGAGTTCGAGACCAGCCTGATCAAGAGCGAGACTCCATCTCTACTAAGAATAGAAAAATTAGCCAGGTGTGGTGGCATCTGCCTGTAGTCCCAAATACTTGGGAGGCTGAGGCAGGAGGATCACTGGAACCCAGGAATTTGAGGTTGCTGTGAGCTAGGCTGACGTCATGGCACTCTCGCCCATGAGAGTGAGACTCTGTCTCAAAAAAAAAAAAGAGGTTCTCGGCCAATTGGTTTCTTCGTGTGTTTGCACCAGAATCTTCACAAAGAAGGGAGAACTTCTATGACCTCAGGAATACCTGTGTGCTGCCTCTAAGCAGATATTATGCTAAAAGAAAACATTAACCTCCAGAATGCCATCAAACTTTCTAGTATTTGGAAGTATGCAATGAATACAAAAGAGCTGCAGAATACTAATTGAACTATCAAAAATATTATACTCAAAATATTTAATTTCCAAAAATGGCCATCTCCCTATTGGACCTCAGAGGGCTTAAATGATTTGCCCACAGCTGGTAAGTGGCAGGAATTATCTTTAAGCTCAGGTCTTCTGACTCCAAAGCTAGTGCACATTATATTGCTTTATTTTTTTCTCTTAGTAGTTCACAAATGTATAAGCCAAGATGGTGCAGTAAATCACGCCAAGAGAGGCAGCAGTATTTCTTAGATTCTAGTGTCGTGAAGTTAAATACAACAGTTTATAGATTAATTCTTATTTGGCACTCTGGTATCATTAGATTGATTGAAGTCAGCTACATCTTCAATATTTCAAAGTTAGAAGATTTATGGCACATGATTTCATTTTCTCTTATGACTTTTTAAATATGCTCTGGGGAAACGAGAAAGGAAAATACTTGGTAACATTCTTCACCAGAACATAACATTGCTTTTTTCTTGCCTTCCATGACATCAGCCTCCTGGCTCTCTCTTTGCAGGTCTTTGTAGACCCCTTGGGGGATTGTCTCCCTTGGCTTGCCCATTGGACGCCGGTGTTTCCCAGAGTTCTCTCCTTAGGTCTCTTCCCTTCTCAGTGTACACGGGGTCTCCTAGGTGATTTCCACTACCATCTGCAAACTGATGACTTCATCTCTGGTATGGACCATTCTGACCTACAGAACCATAGATTCCATTTCTTCTAATTGGACAGTTCTGTCTGGATGACCCACAGAAAACACAATCTCAACATGCCCTAGATTGAATTTCACTGCCTTCCCTGCACCTGCTCTCTGTCTCTCCCCATAGCCCCCCTTTAATTCCCAGTGTCATAAATGGTACCTGACAGTCATTCTCAAGTTCTTTCCCTCTCTCCTCACATCTGAGTATTCATCCATTCTTTTTGTTCTGCCTCCGTTATATCTCTCAGCATCTCCTCCTCATTGATACACCTTCATTAGAGCCCTCATCAAGTCCAACCTCCACTATTCTAATACATCTCTTCACGAGTCCCCTCTTTGCCTTGTCCCCCTTTCGTTCCTGAGGCACATTGCTGAACCATGTTATTTCCAGCTGAAAGCCCTACAAGTGGCTTCTTACTCCCAAAGAGTCACACTCGGACTCCAAGGCCCCCCTCTGCTCCCTCCTGCAGCCAAACCCTAATTGAAATCAGAGTTTCGGCTGCACTGAACTACCTGCAGTTATCTGAACATGCCCCGCTGTCAGTCATCTGCAATTATATGCCGACGCTGCTCACTCCGCCCAACCTCTTAGTGCTGGCTTGTTAGGTCTTTGCTTTTAACGTCCTTGTCATTATGGATTGGTATATACTTTAACACTTAAAATGATTTTCTTTTATGTTCACCTTCACCTCTCTCAATTTTTTGCAATAAGCAAGCAAATCGTAAAAAATGAGAATATCTAACCTTTTTAAAATACCTAAATGAATAAAGAATATCTTTCTCTTTCTTCTATTTTATTATTCTGATATGGTTCAGATGAATATAGAAATTGTAAAACCTCAAAAAAGTTATTGTCTTAGGTCTATTCATATTTGCAAGATTTTCAATTTGATGCATAACTCACACCATTCTGGGGCAAGCTTGGGGGCGATGAATTTACCCCCAGACTCCACTTAGAGAACAGGGCATTCCTGGCATACTATGGCAGACTTCTTCATCCTCTTTTTCTTTTTAAAAAAATAATTAAAGACTTCATATTTTTAGTCAGATTTACAGAATTGAGCAGAGTTCCATATATGCACCCCATCCCTTCTTAACATCTTTCACTAGTGTGGCACATTTGTGACAATCAATATACCGATATTGATACATTATTAACTATAGTCCATCATTTACATTAAGGTTCACTCTTGGTGTTACACATTCTGTGGGTTTTGACAAATGTGTGATGACCTGTGTCTACCTTTATAGTATAGTCCAGAATAGTCTCTCCTGTGCTTTGCCTGGCCACCTTCCCCTTCCCTCCCTTTCCCCATCCAACCTCTGGCAACGACTGATCTTTTCACTGTCTCTGCAGTGCTGCCCAACACTGTATTTTGAGCCAAAGTTTTTATCACCTTTTTAGGCAGACCTCTTCCTTTCTTCTTAAAATGAAGAAAGAATATCTTCATGAAATTTGAGTTATTTTGTGTAGTCAGGAAATGCTCACAGATTGAATTTTTTTAGTTAGTAGTAGCTCTTTTTTGAAGATCTAGTTTGCATTTTCTACTCCCATCAACCTAGAGTAAATCCATTTTTGTTTAACTAAAGCTGTAGGAGGAAGACAGGCCCTTGGGGTATACATGAGGGTCCAAATAGACTCAGAAATGCCCACGAGGGAAATTGATTTCTCTTGTTTATTACCAAATTGCAACCAGCACTAGCGTTGACATCAGAATAAAAGGTTATCAATTTCCTGCGTATGACAAGATAAGATAATCTGATATACAATCTAGGCAAGTGAAATGATCAGCACAATCATCTTCTGTGTTTGCCATCAGAAAAACCCCAGCGGTTCAAATTGCAGATCCCAGAATGTCTCATTTTCAGATAGGTAACCCTAACAACTCATTTCTAGATGCCGCTCCCATTTAAATTTGATAGTACTGATACTAAAGAATGGGGTGCATGCTTGTCACTATTTATTTTGGAGTAAACAATCACAGTATCAGTTTAGTGAGGCAGCTAAACCCCCACGCAGGATTCTGGGTGTGACTGTGCCGTGACTTGCAGGCAAGAAGCGGTGACACATTACAATCATTTGATAGAAAATGATTTTAAAGAGACATAGAAAAAACCAGAAGTCTACATGAGATATGATCAATGTTAAAAGAGAAATTCCTTTGAACCTGTGAAAGCTGGATATTTTGGTCCAGCTTCACTTTGACAGCAAACAATAAGGGCAGCTTCCTGTGCTAGAAGCAGAATGGACCTGTGACCTGTGAGAGGGAAGGGTATGGTCAGACCAATGGCTTAACAAAAAATGACACTTTCATAGTGCTTTATGGCTTTCTAAGTGCCTTTCCTAGTATCTATTTTGATACAAGTTGTCCTTATCAAATGGCTTCATTAATATAGCAGTATTTTAAGATACTGAGAGTCTGCCTCTGAGAGTAACAGATTAGAATGATCAGAAATGATCCCTCAGTGAAAATATAATGGTTTTCTTCTTCAGTTTTGCTTTATTGAATGCTTGAAAGCCTACTCTTTCTTTGAGCTGAAAGTACGATTTGTTATTCTAAAAGTATTTTAGTCTCAGCAGAGATGGAATTTGCACATGGCATTTTCTATAACGAAGGCCGACTCCCATTTGGGTGGAAAATAAAGTCTATGATTCATAATAAGAGATTGCTGCCTTTGAAATCGCTTCCTACCGTAATACTGGCCACTTCATTACAGTGGTAATTAGAAAGAAAAAAAAAAAAACAAGAAATGGCCATTTGAGGGGAAATTAGTGTTTAATTTCCAAGACTGTTTTATTTCAATGGATGCAACTCTGGTAAGATTTTCATTTAAATTGCAAACCTAAGAATGATAAGGCTAGTGTTTTAGATCTGTCTTCTAAATGGAAAATACAATGCAGCATGTGATGAAATATATCCCTTAAAGTCAAATATACTATCTTTATAAAGGAGAGTTTTAAAAATAAATATGTATATGAAGGTAGGAGCATGAGGGTTTAAGTTACATCTGTTTGATAAGTTGCTACTGTCATTAACCAAAAAACAACTGTCAGCATGCACCTTGAACTTGCCAAAGATACTTGCTAAGAGAAAGCACTGTTAAAATGCATCTTTTCCTGGAAGAGGAAACAAGATTTAAGATAAAGAAATAAGTATAAATTGGTCTTAGATTCCCCATTTTTAGAGAGCTGGTGAGTCATCTTCTAAAGAATGTTTGTTTTCTTTTTTTCTTCATTTCCTCTTTTAGAAACTCTTTAATTGTGGAATGTAATATAGAAAAGTTAAAAAAATTAAAAAGTTTATAAGTAAAAATGTTACAGTAAGCTAAACTTAGTATTGAAGAAAGAAAAAAAATTTTAATGAATTTAGTGTCATTTAAGTGTACAGTTTATAAAGCATACAGTTTATAAAGTCTACAGTCATGTATAGTAATGTCCTAGGCCTTCACACTCACCGCTCAATCACGGACTCACCCAAAGCAGCTTCTAGTCCTGCAAGCTCCGTTCATGGTAAGTGCCCTGTACAGGTGTACCAATTTTTATCTTTTAAATTGTATTTTTATGGTACCTTTTCTATGTTTAGATACACAACCATTTGCTATTCTGTTACAATTGTCTACAGTATTCCATACAGTAACATGCTGCACAGGCTTGTAGCCTAGGAGCACTAGGCTATGCCATATAGCCTGGGTGTGCAGGAGGCTGTACCCTGTAGGTGTGTGAAAGCACGCTCTGTGATGTTTGCTTAATGACACAATCACCTAGTGCATTTCTCAGAATGTAACTCTCTTAAGCGATGCATGGCTAGCCTAGATTTGCTAAGAATATGTATTGAATCGATATCGGATTTTATCAAGTAGTTTTTATGCCTCTATTGAGATGATCATATACTTTTTTCTTTTATTTTATTAATGTTGTAAATTACATTGATTGATTTTCGAATAAGTCAGCTTGAATTCTTGAAAGGATCTCAATAATGATATATTGTCCTTTTTATTTATCACTGAACTTGGTTAATATTTTGTGAGGATAGTTCTGTTTATGAGGAGGACTGACCCAGTAATTTTCCTGTCTCATAAAGTCCTGGTCAGATTTTATTTTCGAGATCATGTTAGCCCCATAAAATAATTGGGAAAATTTTTTTTTTTAGATGATCGGCAGAGTTCACTGGGAAGGATATCTAAGCCTGGAGTTTTTTTTTATGGGAAGGCTTTTAATTACAGATATATTTGTCTTTTTTTTTTTTTTACAAAAAAACAGATATGGAATTATTCAGTTTTTATGTCTTCCTCTGTCAGTTTGGTATACTATATTTTCATAGAAATTTGTCACTCTCATCTAAGTATTCAAATTTATTGGCATAAAGTACTTCAAAATAATCTTTTATTACCTTTTTAAATGTCCATAGGACATGTAGGAATAACCTTTTTTCATATAAGAAAAAATGTATCTTTTAAATTTCATTAGAAAAAAGCCAGAGGTGTATTAATTTTAAGCCTTTTAAAAGAGTCAACTTTTGCCTTAATTTTTTCTCTTGTGTATTTTTATTTACTATTTAATTGATTGCTGCTCTTATATACTTTTTTCTACTTTCTTTGGGTTTCATTTGCTGAATACTTTCCTAACTTCTTAAAATAGGTGGTTAAAACAGTAATTGTTTATGCAAAATGGGCTCTCTTTCATGGCCATTATTTTGTTTGATCTTCAAAATCAGCTTGTCAAGAAGGTGTGCTATTTCCATCTTTCTTTATGAAGACCATGAGACGGTAAATAACTTGCTCTTTTTGACCTGTCACTCCTTGAGATTGAGACCACGCTCTCTTCCTCCCACAGCTTAGTTCCAGTTCCTATGCAGGGCCCTCTTGCTGTGTGCGCCATTAAATATCTGAGTTCCTCGGGTCTTTGTTGGCACTCTCTTCACTTAAAAAAAATCCATTAACAATTTTACTCATGTTTGTTAGTTTAACTGTTACAAAACTAGTGACTCCCAAATCAGGATTCCCAGACCTCTGAAACTACATATTCTTGCTGCCTTCTGATATTGTTCATCTGGGGACTCCAAAGGCAAGACCTTAACCTTGATCGTGTCCAAAACTATGCTTCACCTTCCCCCACAAACATACTCTTTCTTCTGAATTTCTAGTCTCAGCAAATAACATTCATCCAGTTTTCCAAGACAGATCTGCAAAAACTCATCCTAAAATGCTTCCTCTCTTACGCACCCGATATTAGTTACCCCCTAGACATCTCTATCACTGGTTCCGACCTCGCCAGCTCCAATGTCAGAGTATTTCTTTAGGTCCTCATGGTCTCTTACCTGGACTTGCTTAAATGCTACCCCTTAGAAAAAGTCTTTCTGAACTTCTATTACATTATATTTTATACACATTCACGTTATAGAAAAGATCGCACTATATATAACTCTATGCCTGCTTCTCTCCTCACTAAACTGTGAGATAATTTAATGGAAGAGCTATGAGATATACATACACACATATATATATATACACACACACATATCTCATATACATATATACATATATGTACATATATATGCGTGTGTATATGTATTTATGTATCTCCTAAGAGACTTGCAAATTTCTCAATATATATTGGGTCAATGGAAGCCTCTAGAAAAAATAAAAAAAAGGAAAGAACAGCTTACTATTTCCTCAGTGGTTGTTACCATTGCGGCTAATTCATACCTTTCAGTGGAGGGCTCACATGGGTGCATGGATTGTTATTATTAACCTTTCTGAAGAGACAGTCAGTCAGATGGAACTATTAATTGGAGTGGACTTGTGCCAATGTCACTTTAATATAGAAATAAAACTGAACCCTTTAAGGCAGCTCTGCTGTCTAGGAAAAGTCTGTATTCATAAGCTTATAATAAAGCCTTCTGATATTACAGCCACTTCACTGGCCATGTCTATTTGGAAGATAATAGTCAAATCATAATACCATTGAAGTTGTATGCTTAGAAAAGCTTAGAATCATGTAATCTGAGTTTCGAATATTATAATTTCAAATTATATACCACTTATTAACAAAATTATCATAAGGAAGAAAACTAAATTCTACAGAGAGGATGTTTTTAATCACCCCTTTTTCAATGTGGTGAATGAAGCATAGCAGAATCAAGCAATTTATGCTAAATCTCAGCTCATTACTGACAATAATTCAGAAACACTGCTCCCTGATTCTAGATTCTCCCCTTTCTTATTGTGGTAACAATGTTTTCAGCTAACATAGGAGAGTCACATAAAATCATCAAGTATACCTTCTGATCTAGCTCTCATATCCCATATTTAAAAAATTTCCATTGTTAATTACCTTTTATCCCTGTCCTAGCTTTAGGTTTACAGAAACTCCTTCACTCATGATGGGGCTACATTCCAATAAACACATCATAAATAGAAAATACCCTAAGTTGAAAATGCATTTAATACACCTGACGTATAGAACATCATAGCCTTCCTTAATTGTGCTCAGACTTACATTAGCCTTCAGTTGGGCAAAATCACAAAGCCACAAAGCCTACTTTATAATAAAGTGTTGAATATTTCATGGAATTTGTTGAACACTGAATGGAAAGTGAGAAACAGAATGGTTGTATGGGTACTCGAAGTACAATTTCTACTGAACGCCTGTCACTTTTGTACTGTCCATCATACGGTCAAAAAATTGTAAGTTGGGGACTGTCTGTAGTCCCATCTGGATCTCATGTTGGGAGGACACAGAAGGACCTTGGAGATCACAGCTTAGCAAGCCAGATTCCCTTCGTTCTCTGACTTTGGAGACTACATTGTCTATTTTTTCTTCGTTTGATTAAGCTTTTGCCTTCTATTCCATTTCCAGTGATGTCTTCTCTGTCTTGACTGTACCTGCCTTGGCTCCTGTGCTCAGTACCTCACTTTGATTAAAACTCAGATCCTGATGGGTCCTTTGATTCCATCCCCCACTCCCAGTTGCCCCTAAACACCTCTCTGTATGGTTAAGTCCCATTACCTGCTGGTAGATTGCTTGAGGTGCCTACCTGTAAAACTGACCGTCTTACTCACACGCAGGTGGATTTGGCTGGTTGGGGACAGCAGGCAGACAATCCCTTCTTCTTTCACCTCTGTTGTGCAACCTCCCAAAGCCTGGGTGAAGATGCCAATCTGCTCAGATGGGTTAGTAGGTACACCAGCAGGATTGTCTGCAAAAGTCCTTCCTTGGAAAATCTTGCTTAGTTTAGGTGGGTCAGAGAAGGAAGGGAGTGTTAAGTCCTTTGGGAGGACACAAAGGAGGGGACACATCCTGGAGAGGATGCCAATCCTAACCTGGTGGCATGGCGGCTGGAAAGGGCAGGAGGTCAGGAATGGTGGGTTATCAGACAAGCATAAGGATCTGGAGTCACAGAAACTGATTCAGTTCCATTCTGCCATTTGCTACATGAGAATCTCAGGTATACTATTTGTCTTCCTGAGGCCTGTTTCCATGTCTGCAAACTATAAACTGTTTCTTCCCTGTTTCACAGGACTTTGTACAAATGATGTGCACCAGACACAAGCAGAATTGGGGAATCTTACAAGGTACATAAATTGATATCACCTCAAATAATCAAAACTTTAAGGTGAAGTAAAGTTTTCAAATCTCAAATGATTATGCATATGTATTAAAAATAATCTTAGCTAATTAGCCATAATATGAAACGTAAGTTTCCATTTCTTGTTAGGACTGAATTCTATTTTATATTTCCACTACTTAATTTTCTCCCAGAAGATTTGCTATTTATATTTTAATTGTAAAACATTATAAATCTTACTGCCTAAATTTGAATTTTACTAATTTAAATTGGTAAATGAACCAATATTTTAAAAATAAGTTGACTCAAAATAACAGCCAGTGAGCTATCATTTATACGTATCAGAATGGCAAATCTGAGAATCATTAGTATAAATCACTAAGACAAAGAGGTGGGAGAAATTTCCTTTTAATTAGTCTTGGTTCCTGTCAAGAAGGTGAGATAGCATAGGCTGCTGGCTTCTTCCAGAAATAACCCTGGAGAAACTAGGAGTTGGAGGTGGTAGGAAAGGAGGAAGGGGGTGGGGAAGAGAGTGAGAAAGAGAGAGAGAGAGAGAGAGAGAGAGAGAGAGAGAGAGAGAGAGAGAGAGAGGAAGAGAGGCATAGTGATTCAGACAGACATGTGGATTCTGGGAAAAGACAAAACAATATCAAAAATTGAGACATCCTGGGGAGAATGAGGCTGTCCATACCCTGGAGTACGGACTAGAAGAAATGAAAGGACCAGGGTGCAGAAGGCAGTGAGAAGAAAGATTGGAGGGATACTGCTAGTGGCTAATACTAAGGAGTATAATTACTGTTAAAAAGAAAAAAGACGACTAACTGAAAAACATTTACCATCACAAACAATGTTTAGAATGTTCCCCCACCCTGTTATATCAAACCTCCTGAAGAGCAGACATTTCAAATATCTTCTCTGATTTAATTACGGGTGCCCAAACACTCAAACAGTCTTGAGTTTCGTGATTTTGTGTTGCTTAGCCAGATATTGCAAACTAACGTAACCAATTAAAATGTAGTTAGAAACTAGTGAAGTTTAAAATAATTGTGATAAATATAAGAAAATTAGAGAAAATATTGGTAACACAAAGCAAAACTAAGAAATCATTAAAAAAATCTGGGTGAAAATATTAGGTATGAATACATGATAGTTTAAATATTAAAAAAAAGACCCACCATGATGAATGAGATAAACAGCAGGTTGAATAGATGAAAAATGAATAAATGTGTTGAAAGACCAGACTGAGAAACTCTTCCAGAAGTAGCAAGAAACAGCAGAGAGGAAAACCATGAAAGAGCAGCCCAGGGATATGTAGCCAAAAGTAGAACTGTCAACATGTATAGGGGGAGTCCCAGAAGTGGAGGAAAAAGAGAGTATCAAACTATTAGACGATCTTAGAAACCTTGTAAACAGCTAAGCCCTCAGAATTATGAAAAAAAGTCACTACCCATACTTCAGTTTTATGAGACTGGCAAACTGCTAAGAAGTAAGTGAACAAATAATGTATGTTAGTAAGATAAGTTTGCAGAGTTTACCAAATAAATGGGATATTTAAGGCAATAAATCTCTTAATTCAACATATGACTATCAGCCTGTGAATCTTAACTGCTCTTACTAGTTTCCTAACCACAGACCTAGTTAGGTCTAATCAACCACTTCGTGTGAACAATATTGCAGACACTGTTCTAGTTCTATGCTTTTCCTGAATCCAACAATAATTCCTAGTTGTTTAAAGATAGACATCTATATGACTCAAACTGGTTACCGTATGAAAGCATCTTACAGTAAATTTCCCCAACCCTCATCCTGTTAGATCAAACCTTCTTAAGAGCAGATATGTCAAGTGTCTTCTCTGATTTAATTACAGGTGCCCGAACAATTAAACAGTCCTCAGATTTTATGATTTTGTGTTGCTTAGCCAGATATTATAACCCAATATTACCAATTAAAATGTAGTTAGAAACTAGAGAAAAAGATGACTACCTGCCTTTGTGAATCTTCACTGGTTGTACATATAAAAATTATTTTACACAATTAAAATTAAGATATACATTAACGAACTTTTTCAGAATGTATGAAAAAATATCAATTCCCAAATGCTCAAATCAATTCCTAAATGCTTACTGTTGAATCAGAAGTAAAACACAATATACACTTGAATTGATCTCCTTTTTATTCCTTTCATTGTCACTGGTACGCTATGGTTTGGATGTTTGTCCCTCAAACCCCATGTTCGAATTTGATCCCCAGTGTTGGAGGTGGGGCCTAGTGGGAGGTGCTTGGTCCTGGGGGTGGATGCCTCAAGAATGGCTTGATGCGGTCCTTGTGGTAGTGAGCTCTCCCTGTACTAGTTCTCATGAGAGCTGGTTGTTAAAAATGCGGTCCTTGTGGTAGTGAGCTCTCCCTGTACTAGTTCTCATGAGAGCTGGTTGTTAAAAATGCAGTCCTTGTGGTAGTGAGCTCTCCCTGTACTAGTTCTCATGAGAGCTGGTTGTTAAAAAGAGCCTGGCACCACTCCTGTCTCTTGCTTCCTCTTGCCATGTGACTTCTGCACACGTTGGCTCCCCTTCACCTTCTGCCATTAGTGGAAGCAGCCCGAGTCTTTCACCAGATGCCCAATCTTCTAGCCAGTAGAATTGTAAGCCACACAAACCTTTTTTTTTTATAAATTACTCAGTCTTAGGTATTCCTTTATGGCACGACAAATGGACTAACACATAGTGTTAGGAAAAAATAATGAGAGAAGAGCCCTACAATGAGATCTATAATAATCAGACTCCAAAGTCTTATTG
>CAUYSK010010761.1:0-12668 GCA_963575035.1 Avahi laniger
TAGTTTTCCTATCCATTCATCAGATCGAGGCAGTGGAGATTTCAGGTGATGGAAATTGTCATTGTTCCTAGAGACCAACCTGCTTAAGGCATGACCATATTCAGAATTTCAGCTGGATTTAAAATAATAACCAAACTCTGGACATAGAAACTGGCATGAACTAGGGAGACAAAATTTACTACCAGTTAGGGCACAGGTTTATCTTGCCAAAAACCTAGAAGTAATATAGTAGGAAATTGCGGTAAAATCGTTATGACTGGTACTTCATGGCAGAAGAAGGGATAGTTTGTGGTGATTACCTCAGATAGCAAAAGTAAATATACCCATTGGTGAAGAAGAGGCTTCTAGGAAACACTCACCTTTTATTAGACTCATCCGAGGAGACACCATTGACAATCTTAAATGGAATATGTATGCCTATTCGAATAAGAGATCTACTATTTTCAACTATGCAAATGTGGGAAAGTTGTATAAGCTCTATTTTTCATCTACAAATTGATATTAGTGATAGTATCTATCATTAAGGGAATTTACTAGGGAAAATTGGCTCACGCAGTTACAAAGGTGAAGTCCACAAGAGGCGTCTGCAAGCTGGAGAATGATAGAAGCCTGTAGCATGGCTCCCAGGGAAGGCAGTAGCGTGGCTCAGTCCAAGTACGAAGCCCCCAGACCAGGGAAGCCAACAGTGCAGCCCCCAGTCTAAGGACAAAGGCCTGAGAACCACTCAAAGGCCTCTGGTGCAAGTTCCAGAGTCCAAAGATAGCACAGAAAAGAAGCACACTGCAAGCTAAAGGGCCCGCTTTTCCCACCTGCATTGTTCTAGCTGCTTCCACAGCTGGTAGGATCGTGTTTGCCCACACTGAGGTGGATCTTCCTCTCCCAGTGCACTGGCTCGCACCTCAGTCTCCTCTTGAAACGTCCTCACAGTCACACCCAGCAACAATGCTTCGCCAGCTATCTAGACATCCTTCAACCTAGACCAGTTGATACTTAGTATTAAGCCATCTGATTACTGTTGTCATCATGAATTCTTCTAAAACTGAAATCTTAAATTGAAATGTCTCCATCTATAACTGAAATCTCACATGCTTCCAATCTTCCTTTGCTTTTACCAGTTAACCTTTTCTTTGACTTCATTGAGAACCATTCTTTCTACCATTCTGCAAAGACACTTCCTTTCCTTAAATTGATATTTTAATTAAAAAACAAAAAATTGAATATATTTATCATGTATAATATATTGTTTTGAAATAGGTATCCACTGTGGAATGGCTGAATCAAGCTAATTAATATATGTACAACTCAATACTTATCATTTTTTGTAGTGAGAACCCCACATTTATTCTCAGCAATTTTCAAGATTACAATGTATCATTATTAACTATAGTCACCAAGTTGTACAATAGATGGCTTGAGCCTATTCCTCCTGTCTAATTAAAACTTCACATCCTATGACCCACACTTCCGCATCCCTCCTTTTGCCTCAAGCCCTGATAACCACCACTCTATTCTCTGCTTCTATGATTCCAGCTTTTTTATAATCCACATATAAATGAGATCATGCTGTATTTGTCTTTTTCTACCTTACTTATTTTACTTAATATAATGTTTTCTGGGTTCATCCATGTTGTCCAAATGACAAAATTTTTTTTAGTTTTTAAGGACAACTATTATTTCACTTTGTATATAAACCACATTTTCTTTATCCATTCATTTGATTATGGGCATTTATGTTGCTTCCCTATCTTAGTTACTGTGAATAATGTTACAATGAATGTGAGGGTGCATATATCTGTTTGACATACTTATGTTATTTACTTTGGATAAATACCCAGTAGTGGGATTGCTGGATCATAAGGTAGTTCTATTTTTAGTTTCTTGAGGGAGCTCCATACTGGTTGTACTGATGTGCATTTCCACGAATGTCGTGCAAGCGTTCCTTTTTCTCCATATCCTAATCAGTACTTATCTTTTTGATAATAGCCATTCTAAAATGTATGAAGTGGTATCTTATGGTTTTAACCTGCATTTCTTTGATGATTAGTGATGGTGAGCATTTTTTATGGGCTTGTTGATGGTTTGGGTGTCTTTTGATAAATGTCTATCCAGGTCCTTTGCCCATTTATTAATCAAGTTATTATTTTTTTCTTACTACTGAGTTGGTTGAGTTCCTTACATATTTTGGATGTTAACCCCTTATCAGATGCATAGTTTGAAATATTTTCTCTCATTCTGTATGTAAGTTGTCTCTTTACTCTGTTGATTGTTTACTTGGCTGTGCAGAAGCTTTTTAGTTTGTTTTAACGCCATTTGTTTATTTTTATTTTTGTGTCCTATGCTTTTGGGATCATATAAAAAAAATTAGTTCCCAGACCAATGGCATGAAACTTTTCCTCTGTTTTCTTCTAGCAGTGTTATAGGTTGAAGCCTAAAATTTGTCTTTAATCTGTTTTGAGTTATTTTTGCACATGGTAGGAGAAAAGGGTCCAATTTCATTCTTCTGCATGTGGATATGCAATTGTCCCAACACCATTTATTGAAAAGACTGTCCTTTTTCCATTGTGTGTTACTGGTACCTTTTTCAAAAATCAATTAATTGTAAATATGTAGATTTATTTCTGGCTCTTTATTCTGTTCTATTAGTCTACGTGCTTGTTTTTATGCTAGTATCATGCTGTTTTGATTGCTATGTCTTTATAGTATATTTTGATGTCAGGTAGTATGATGCCTCTAGCTTTGTTCTTGTTGCTCAAGTTTCCTTTCATTACTCTGGATCTTTGGTGGTTCCATACAAATTTTAGAATTGTCTTTTTCTATTTCTGTGAAAAATGTCATTGGAATTTTTGCAGCAATTGCATTAAATTTGTAGATGACTTTGAGTAGTATGGACATTTTAATATTAAACCAATCTGAGAACATGGAACATCTTTCAATTCACTCATATTTCCTTCAATTTCTTATATTATTGTTTTAAAGTTTTCAATGTACAAGTCTTTCACTGCTTTAGTTAAATTTATTCCTAATTTTTTGTAGCTATTATAAAGGGGTTTATTTCCTTGATGTCTCTTTGGGATAATTCACTGTTAGTGTATGAAAATGCTACTGATTTTTGTATTTCAAAGTTATATCTTTCAACTTTATTGAATTTATTTATTCTAAAACTTTTTTGATGGAGTCTTTAGGGTTTTCTGTATATAAGATTATATCATCAGAAAACAGGAGCTATTTAACTTTTTCCTTTTCAATTTGGATGTCTTAAAGACCATTTCAGGCTTCACTTTCTTTCATCTCCTAATTCTTCTGCCACATGTACCTGAGACACTCCAACATGAGACGACTCTCACATTCCACCGTCTTTCCTTTTTCACAGGAGCTTCTGAGCAAGGCCAAGGAAAATCTGACCAGTCAGTTTTAGGCCCTTACATGTTCCTGCTGCCCAGCCCCACTTGGGTCCTCAATAGTGTCCAGTAATTTTCTGTAGTGACTATTTCAAATGATCTCTTGTCTTACTAGTTCCTATCCCATAATCTCCCTCTACCACATCATACATCTACATATAGACAATATAATTCAGAGAATTTCATCTAATTCATACAGAAAACAAGCATGTGTGTGTGTATACACACAGACACAGAATGATTGTAGATGGAGGAAAAGGGATAAAATATTGAGACACTTCCACCTGTTGATGAATACAATGATAATAAAAATATTAAATATTTATACAGCTTTTATTGGTGATCTCCATGTTTCTGAGTAGTTATACATATTTATGTTATATACACTTTATATATATATATATATTTCTTTTCTTTCAAGGGCTCTAATTAAGACAAGCTTTATTAAGTTTTTTTGACATTTTGTATTTCTGTTTTCTCTTTTCCCATACATTTTTCCATACCTATAAACTGATTTCTACTCTAATAATTCACAAAACTGCTAGGGAAAATGTTATCTATATTTAGTTTCTTATAAAATCCTATGAATACCTTTCATTTTTCTAAATTTGATAATTTCTTCCTTCTGAAAACTGCTTTTGGGAGCATGATAATGTCCCTCCTGGTATTATACCCAACTTCTTCAGCAAAACATGTATAATCCATTTACTGATTTATTTTATTCCATTTATCCAAAATGTTGGTGTCCCCCGATTCTCATCTCCACATGTGTGATATCTATGTTTTTAAGAACTGCTCATATATATATTTTCTCTGATACTTCTTTCCTTTGGTTCTAGACTGATATAGCTAAATACTTACTGCATGTATATCACATTCAAAGTATGAACTCTTAACTCATCGTGTTTACTTCTGTACCTACTTCTGTAATCACTGTATTAGTTAGTAGCACAACCATTAATTAGATAAGTCATAAATTTACTAGTCTACTTTGACTCTTTCTTTCATCCCTCCCCAAATCTAATCACTTCACTCAGTGAATTTCAAAATTATACCTCCAAAATCCATATCAATTTTATTTTTATTATTCCTTTACCACTGCCAATACACTCTCCAAGACCTCAGTCTGTATTTGGTCCAAACCAGTCTCTATGCCACTCCACATAATCTTTCTGAAATATCAACATGACAATAACATAAGCTTTTATCAGGCCTCTGTGTGAAAGATCAGTACATAGTAAGCATTCCAATGGTTTACATAAATTGCATTTAATTGTGCTAAATTCTTTTCTTCCCTTTTGAATCTTTAAATTAATTGGTAAAAATAAAACAGCCTATCACAAAAAGTAATTGAATTTTCAGAAAATTACTGTTATTCATCAAATTACATTTTTGTGCTTGAATGGACCTACAATGGCATATATTCCCAAAAGCTAAAACTAAACAATCTCATTTATCAAACTCATATCAGATCCTTGTACTGATAGACTCAATAATTTATTATGGAATGGTAAAATTGATACAAATAGTAAGTTTATAATAAAGAAAGGGAGATCTTATTTATCTAATTTAGAATTTTTTTATCTTCAGTATTTATGAATTTAAAATATCTTTGGGATTTGTAGAACTGATACATTAAAATTTGACTATTTGAAAATACTTTTTCCAAGTTAACTGAAAAGCATATTTGTCTAATTATACTTAAGGTAGCTTCTTCCAAGAGATGTGAGACATCTCTTATTAGGGCATTATTTTTATTCATTAGTTGAAATTGTAGCTAACCAAAACATACTGTTTAATAAATGATAGTTAAATGAATGTCTGGTTCCTAAAGCTTTTCTCTAGGTTGTACTAAAAAAAAATTCTTTTTGGGATGGCTGTTTAAATCTGCCTGAATTATTTCTTGCCTACTTCTACCACAGTTTTATTTATGATCATTCCTTGTAGTTAATCCATGCCTGCAATTTAATATTTATTTGTTGATATTGCACTGAAAAATTTCCACGAGATAGACTGTAACATTTCAGCATTATGTTCTAATAAATTCCTTTGCACAAACATCAGTGTTTATGGGGCATAAATTAAAAAGCAATATTTTGTTTAGCACTATTTTAGCCTATATATTGTAGTTTTTTTCTAATCATAAAATACACTGCCTAGAAATTTGATTTTAGGATTAACAAAGACCATTTATGAACTCTGTCATACCATTTTAAGTGAGTTTGGTTTTCTTTAATACAATTATAAAAACTAATTTACTTGTATAAAGCTGGCTAGTATAAAGGAGATCTTGAGATAATTAAATTTTCATAGCCTCGTATTGACAACCCAGTTCTTTACATAAACAGCTCAAATTTATTCATCCTTGATTAATTATTTCTTTATTCAAATAATTGCTTAAGGTTTATATCTGTGTAAGGACTGTGTTGCGACTATCATGAGACCTAGGCACTATTATCTGCATGGGCCCCATCTTCTAAAAAATATTGAAAACTATATTTTATAGTTGTATTATTATAAAGGTAAATATAATCCAGGCTAAAATTATTATTATATTTTCATTAGTATTAGCCTATTCATTTTTCTTCTCATTTTAAAAGAAATTCAAGTTAAGTCATTACTGTGGGCCTCTAAAATTATTGTGGGCCCTAGGCACTCTGCCTAGTATGTATAATAAGCCAGGAATAGGTCAAAATTAATACCTTTTGTTTTGAATTTGCTTATTGCCACTGTATAGCCAAGGGAAAACTTCCACTTTGCCCTCTACAATTTTGCTAAAAAATCAATTGACAAAGGCAGATGGATAGAAGAAATGGCATACATATCTACTAATGGGCATGAAGGAGAAACACAGAGTGATTTCACCACGCCCCTCCCAATAAGGCACAGAAGCCTATACACCATCTTGAAGTTACAGAAAATATGGGGACTTGGATCACGGCAAAAAAGTTTATGGTAGCAAAACAGGCAAAGGAGGTCCTGTTATGTAGATTAGCTCATAGGTAGCAGCCTTCAGAAAAAAATATATAGTTAAGTTTCTTTTGGATCTTTAAAGGTGTCAGACTAACAGTTCATCTTTTCCAGATCAGACAAGGGAAGGTTCCCAGAGAAAGTCTGACTGTATAGATGTAGATTTTCTCTACAGATGCAAATCTCCACCACCCCCTCTCCACCTCCCCCAATGATAGTTTTAAGCTCTTCTTGTAGTTCCAGTCCTTCTCCGTAGCCATCTTGAACTATGTTAGGGAAATACATTTTGGCATGAAATGTTTTGGTTTTCTTCAGTCCCTGCTTTGACATTTTATTTTCTGAAAGTTTCACATATTAAAAGCCAAGATGATAGCTTTAGAGAGATTTGGGTTAGAGGTTGCTAGATAAAAGGAAAAGAAAGGGAAAACCAAAAGCAATAGCAGAAAAAAATGAATTTAAATATATTGTCCTATATCTTCTTGAATAAGTCACTTTGGTCCTGAGAAATGGTTACTTCAGTTAAACAGTGTGTCTTACTCCAGCAGGTGGCGTTGCAAATGGGTTCTCAAAGCTAGGCATTTATTGTATGCTTCAGGCAAATGCATCTTTAGTAAGAGACATTTCTATGGAAACAGAAGAAAAAAGAAGGTTAATGTCTGTAAACTAGTTTTTCTAGAGTCTCTGAAGCATCTTCAGATTACAGTGGCAATCTGACAGATTTTCCTGGATTGTAATTTGAATCAGGTGTTCAAGTGAACCTTCTGAGTAGTCCATACATCAACAGGTATGAAGGCAACAGTGTTTATGTACAAATTGCTGTGGTGATTTCTCTTGAAGTTTATAAAAATTGTCTAGTTTCAGTTTGCACACTCTTAATTTCTAGTAATTCCCAGTCAGAGAAATAGGAGAAAAATTTGAAAATGTCAGTTTGGAGACATGTAGCCAGGAAAGATTTCAAGATTCTGTCCAAATTATAGGCACATAATAAAGACTCCAAAACAATGGATAGAGTTAGAATCTAATAAAAAGCATACAATAGCTTTCTTATAAAACATAATTTTTCTCTAGTCTCCCGTTTCTACCAAGAATAAATCATAGTAAGACCAATTTATTCACAAAGTAGGTTTTAGTCTTATTATACTTGGCTTGATTATTTGCATAAAGTATAGCAAGAATAATAATTGGACATATAGGCTTTTTTAAGCTGTCTTTGATGGGACTTTTTTATAAGAAATCATAGATTAGCATCTCAAGGCTAGGAAGCCAAGCCAAGGATTTACCATCAGACTGTGCTTGTATTAGCTACACAAATGGATAAATATTTTTCTTCTTGAGGTCCCAAAATCTCTTGAGGTTCCTGGACCTGTTAGGAAGTGTCACTCTTTACTTACCGTTAGGTCAGGAACATTGTTAAGGGAACTGCGTAACCAAGGTATCATGCTAGTTTCTCCAAAGGGTTATTTTATCAACTCTATAAAGCCAACTTCAATTTCTCAAAGCAGTCTGATCACATCTGAAAGTATTCTATTCCAGGGAAAGCCTTGGTAAAATAAACAATGTTTCCAACTGTGTCCTGTGTTTGTTAGAGAAAGATTAAAAATTGATATCAAGAAAATATAAAATCATAGGAATTTATTATGAGCTTGAAAAAAAAAAACTTACAGATGAGCCTGTGGGAAATTCAGAAACCTTATCGAGATGTCATCCAAAAGACTGCTAGGACGGCTAAATAGTAGAGAGGAGTCCTTTATTGCAATACCAGTTTGTAAACTGGGAAGACATAGTCTTCAGGGTGGGCCAAAGCTACTCTCTCTCCACTGAGGGAAAGAACAGGTTGGGTTTTATGACTCACAGGGCCTGTGTCACACATCAGAGTCATACAAATTCAACACGTTTTGGGGAAAAACTCTGCATAGTCATAAGGGGAGCTCGGCATATACACAATGGGTAAACATAAATGTAACACATCCCATGTTCACTTTGGAGCCTGGTTTTAGGATTAAAATGGGGTGAAATTTGGCTGTTTATGCCAAAAGGTCAATTATAGGACATAAAGACAGTTTGTGTGCAGACGATGTAAGCTGCTCAAAGTCTGCAGTTGCTGACCAAAAGAGAATGTTTGTGAGGCTAGTTCTCTGTCCAGTCAGAGTTGTAGTGTCTGGGTTGTAAATCAGAGTTAGGAGGGATCTAATAGCTTCTATTGTTACCAAGCTTGACAAGAGTGTGGCTTTTCTTGTAGCTATAAGAATTTAGAAATTTGCAAGGTGGACCCTGAACCCTCGGCACATTGGTAACTTGTTTCCTTACCCTTGGAGACTGTCTTTGCTGATAAAGGGGTATCTGAGATCACAAAAATAACCATCTAAATGACACAAAGTTGCATTTTGGAGGCTAATATAGGTAAATATGTGGCTGTGGTTTTTTAATTTAGTTTTTATTTTCTAACTGCAGCGCTGAGCTCAGAGTGCAGCCCATTAATAAATAGGGCCTGCAAGGCATTTGCAGTTTTTAGAGCCTAACATTTAAATATGTGAAAAACAGGCACAGCTGAAAGGCAGAACATCTAGATCCCCAGAAATCAAGGATCCCATTTTCATATCGAATCCAAGGTTCCCTGAAAGAGGGAAACATAATGGGACAGGAATGCACAATGCTGCCACAGCACGCTATTGTAAGAGTGACCCAACCAATCAGACCACTTTACGATCAGCCAGTCCCCTAAAGGGAGTATTCCCTTTTAGTAAGAAGTGTTTATACAGCCTCCAAGTTTCAAACAGCACCTTTCTTATCTAAACACACAAAGAAACAAATGAGGAGTCCGCTGCAGTAATGACTTCACTGCAACCACTAGCAATCATCTCCTAAGTGTAAGCCTTTGTCAGTCTCTTGCCAACCATCATACTCATAAAGGTCAAATTCTCCCTCACATTATAATTAATCCCTGCTACCTCCAAACACCAAAAAATTAGGGAACTGCAATGCAAAAGAGCAGAACTTTAAACCTGAGAGAAACCTGCCCATGACTTTCGGGACTCCACACGGCAGATGGAAGATCCCATACAGGGATTGTGTGGCACCCTTTCCTGTGTTCCTCAAAGGGTCTCAGAGTGATTAGAAGTCCCCTTGAGATCCTTTCACGTGTTCCTGTAGATGGCAAGAGGAAGGAAGAGTAGGGATGAGTAAAAGTAAATGGGAAAACAATTGTTAGAGGACTCGATTTGGGGAGATTTTAAACTTTTCCAAAAAGACAATCAAATTGTATATTTTTCTTAGCAAAAAGCATGCCAATCAGAAAAGAAGCAAACAGAGAAACCAAAACATATAATTAAAACGAAGAAAGAGTTGTAGTCAACTGAAAAAGACAAAAAAAAATTCTTGAAACAGGATTCAAAAGAGACAAAGCCAGAATGGTCCCCAACATTTTTGATGCCAGGTACTGGTTTCATGGAAGATAATTTTTCCATGGTGGGAAATGGTTTGGAATGATTCCAGCTCATTATATTTATTGTGTCCTTTATTTCTATTATTATTTCATTGTAATATATAATGAAATAATTATACAACTCATCTTAATGCAGAATCAATGGGAGCTTTGAGCTTGTTTTCTTGCAACAAATGCTGTTGCTGATCTGACAGGAGGTGGAGCTCAGGAGGTGATGTAAGCTATGGGGAGCAGCTGTAAATACAGACTAAAGTTCACTTGCTTGCACGTCACTCACCTCCTGCTTTGCGACCTGGTTCTTAACAGGCCATGGACCAGGTACCAGTCTATGGTCTGGGGGTTGGGAACCACAGTGTGTGTGTGTGTGTGTGTGTGTGTGTGTGTGTGTGTGTGTGTGTGTGTGTGTATTTATTAAGGATGGTGTTTGTACATAAAGGGTCTCTGGTATCTGACAAATTTGTGGGCACTGCCAGCCACAGACCCATTAATCTTTGATATTCGGTAAGCCTTCCTGGGATTGTACTTTCCCAGGAATAACCTGGCAGCAAGACTTGATACAACAAAAGCCCTTTATGAATGGGATTTCTCCTTAAGAAAAATTCCCCCAGAACTTGACATTTTCAAACATAAAGTGTGCTGCTTAAAATTTTACATGTCTTGGGGGTCTGAATCTTTTCAAACTAACCACTGAATATGACCCCAAAATCACTCCCCCTGGAGTGCAGAGACCCACAGAAAATGTTCTCATTTGGTCATAAATCAAGCACTCAAAGACATAAAGCAAGACTAGAGGGGAACTCCATCTAGTTCTTATCTGGGAACCAACAGTGAAGTTCATCTATGTAAATGCTGGTCTGATCAGAACCGCAAAACTGACCATTCTGTAGGGCCACCTCAAACAATGCCCTGTAGGGCCTTAGGCCCATGTCCTACCCTAGGGTAACCCTCTTTATGATAGAACAACACAGAAAGACAAAGACCATTTCGGAGAGAAAAGGGATAACAATATGAATAGTCATATCAAAAATGCACCAGGTCACTGCACTCAAGACTAGTCACACAATTCCTTTTCTCCCATTAATCAAAATTCTGTAGAAGAAAAAGAGACAAACAGTGGTTTTTACCATTTGCTCAACCAGATTCCACAGAATGCGACACCAGAAATCTAACTGGTAAGAATCTCTCACCCTTCATGCCTGCTTGTTGGGTTCTGGGCTCCCTGGACCGTGATTTCTAGGAGATCGGAGCAGCTTTGGAATTCAGAACTCAGTGCCAAATCTAGGGGACGGGGGAAACTCGCACTTTACAATCTGAAGATTCTCTTAAAAATCAATTGACAAAAGGCAGATAGAGGAATAGGAGAAATAGCACATGCATTTATCAGCATGTGAGGGGAAGAACCACAGAGTGATTATGCCAACTGTTCAAAGGGATTCAAAAGCTTATACATCATCTTGAGGATATTTACAAAGAATGGAGGCTTGACTCCTGGCAAGAGAGGTTATAGGAGGGGGAAAAGAGGAGGCCCGGGTAGCAAAGGTGGTATTAATATTTTTGTGTAGATGAAACCTCATAGGTAGCATCTCTGACAGAGAATAGATGGTGAATGTTTCTTTTAGACATTTAAAGGTGTGGTACTCTTAGTTAATCTTTCCAAGATCAGGTAAGAGTAGCGCCTCAGAGAAAGCCTGGCCGTATCGATGCAGATTTTCTGTACAGATACTATTTCCCCCCACAAAAGACAGCATTTGCCCTATTGTTATATTTCCAGCCCTTCTAAATAGCCATCTTGAACTCTGTCAAAGAAATACATTTTGTGATAAACTATTTTTGTTTCATTTACTGCTGTTCACCCACTTGCCTAGGGGGTTGATTTAGCATTGAATTTCGAATAACATAAAGGAGTAATTCATCCTGGTTTATTGGTTACTTGTTCTTTTTAAGGAACACCTATTTAAAGATTTTGAGATCATTAAGTCAGTGATAGTACAGAGAAATAAATACTAATTTTGTGTTTGGCGGTAAGTAATAGGCAAACAGTATAGCCAAACACGCCTCTCAACACTTTGGTTGAAAATCAATGGAAATTTTCTTTTTGAAGTGGTGAAAAAGTTACATCCCAGTCAAAATATTTTTGTCTATTTTTTTATAATAAAGGCTATAATAAATATCCTATCAAACATTCAAGCACAACTGATTGATTTGGTATTATGATAACACTAAGAACAACTCCAATGTGTTATTGAAATTCTGATACAAAGGAATTAGGGAAGTTAGCATTATTAGACCAGTTGGCCCAAAATATAAAGCTTAAAGATCTGTTAGCTCTTTCCTAATTTATTTGCTGATGTTGACAATCTTTGGGTAACAGAAAAATATAAAATATATTGATCTTTCTGTACTTCAGATGCTTTTTGCCAGATAATTTGCAACTAAACAGAAAAATGATTGTCAATTCATCATATTTTTATTAATACAAAATGACAATTTTTAAAAGTAAAAAATAAAGTTTGATTGAAATTTTCAGTGAAGATGTCAAGGCATATATATATGCACATGCTTATGCAAATATTAGAAACCACAAAAATATTCTGTACTTTCTTTAGGAAGGAAAAAAACATTTTTCAGGAAAATTTGCATTAATATAATTGCAAATGTACCATTGAATTCCACAGTGAAAATCAACAACTGACTGATTCATTCAGCTATGCATCTGAAACAGCTTTGAGATGAAAATTTGATGAATTTTAACAGTAAATTATGAAGGCTAAAGTGTTTATAGTAGTTTTACAGCTAAGTATCATCATATTTCAACTAATTTTATTTGTAATATTCACTGAATCTGAGCAACATAAAAA
>CAUYSK010010762.1:0-31703 GCA_963575035.1 Avahi laniger
TTCTTACCTGTCATGAGGTCACCAGCTGGATAGAATTCACATGGGCTGAAAAGTAGGTGAAAAAGACCTCTGTGGTCCCTGCATCTTGGGAGAAGAAAACTCATCCAGTGTTGCAAGATAGTCCTGAGGGCAGGCCGGGCATGGTGGCTCACGTCTGTAACCCTAGCTCTCTGGGAGGCTGAGGCGGGCGGATTGCTTGAGCTCAGGAGTTCGAAACCAGCCTGAGCAAGAGCGAGAACCTATCTCTACTAAAAATAGAAAGAAATTAATTGGACAACTAAAAATATATAGAAAAAATTAGCTGGGCATGGTGGCGCATGCCTGTAGTCCCAGCTACTCGGGAGGCTGAGGTAGGAGGATCGCTTGAGCCCAGGAGTCTGAGGTTGCTGTGAGCTAAGATGACGCCACGGCACTCTAGCCCGGGCAACACAGTGAGACTCTGTCTCAAAAAAAAAAAAAAAAGACAGTCCTGAGGGAATCTGGGTACTGAGTGAAGCAGAGATGAAAACAAAACAGCACAGAGTAGGAGTAGTGCGTTTGATTTACATAATAAAGCACAGGCAAGGGAGACAGGCAAGTGTGACAGAAAAGGCCTGTGCACTGGCTATGTTTGGGGGTGGAAGCTGAGAGTAGGAAAGAGACGGAATTTTGGGGAAAAGCTGGCATCCACATGCAGGAGAGTGACAGTGACAGCAATGGGGGAGAGAGACCTTGTGAGATGTCTGCTATGCATTAGGAATTTACCTCCTGCTTTGGTATTTCCTTGGGAGACAGAAAAGATTTGAAATGCTCAGTGTGGATTAACAATACCTTCAGGCTCCTGAACTGTGTTTCTTTGAATGCAATACTTGGCTGAGGCTAGGCCAGTTGGAGCCCTAGAGTTTGTAGGTTATATAAGCTCTGTCATGAGATTATAGCTCCAATTCGATAAATTGAGTGCAAATGACTGTTTAGAAATACATCCAGTAGATAATAATTCTGGCTCTTCCTTTTGGGTTGTTACTAGGATAGTTCTTTAGGAGATAATTTGGGGATGTTTGCCCACCCTGTGACTTTCTCTATTGGAAAACCGTCCCCTCATCCACAGGAATGAACTGTCTGCCAGCAGGCTAACCCCTACGACTCTGCCCCTGTTCCACCAATGGCTGATCAGACCAGAAATGAGTGCCTACCTCAGATTGGGCCATTCAGAGTATCTTTTGAGAATAAGAGATTAAACGAAGGAGATGGCAATTCGGGAGCTGTGGAGAGTCACATATGTCCTTGAGCTCCCCAAAGCTGCAAAAGCAGATTAACGAAGGAAGAAGATTCCACAGACAATGGAAGGAAAGCAGAGTTTTAAAAATTAGGGTAGAAACTTTCTGATCTCTTGGTGGCCTTCCTATTCTGGGTTCTAGCCCCTCATGAAGCTGTTGTTTTTAGCTTCTTGCAAGACACGTGGTATCATTCAAACAAACTTTCCTTTTCTTTTTCTTTGCTCAAGTTAGTTTGGAGTGAGTTTTGATTACTTAAAATCCAAAGAACCTGGCCTAAGACAGTTGCCCTTTATGGCCCAAATTCCTCAGGTTATTGAGGTTACTTTCTCATACTTCTAGACTCATCTGTTTGCTAACTTGTTGTGCATTAAGGGCTCAAAGTCATCCATTAACCCTGATGATCTGTTTTATCTCCAGAATCAGCCAAGCTAACAGGGGAAACAAGTATCTGCTGGTATTTTGCTGAGCAAGCTCTTAAATCATCTCATCTCCTGCTGGGTATGATTGTGTCATTTAATAGCTTAACCATTTCCCCCTAAACTTCAGCCTGTGTTTGCTTTTGATTATCTATTGCATCTTCTGATAAACTTACCTTCTTGGCTTCATGTCTAGACATTTCTTGGTCAAAATTAGTCATACTTAGAAGTTATGCTGGGATGAGTTTTCCAAAGGGGCCACTGTTTCCGTTCTAGGCCAAAACTAAACCAGTGTCTGTTTTCCATGTAGGTAGATGAGTATTTGAGAAGCAGGCTCTTCCACCTCAAAGCTCTATAACACAAGCTAGACTGTCTTTAGCACACAAGAGCTCATAGAAGATAAAAGGATTTCACATTGATAGAAGCTTGTGAACTAAAATAAAATCTTAAGCTTCCCAGCTAACTGAATGGACCTCCTCTTGGCCAAAAGGACCCCATAAATACCCTAAAGCTGAGTTGCTGGCGGTGAGAAAGGAGACAGGCCTCGTCATGCCTCTCCTCCCTTCTTGGAGATATCCTTTGTAACTTATTAACAGCCTAAGGCTATGCAGGGCAAAGCTTAAACCACACCTGTAGATCATCAATTTCCTTAATAGATCACTTGAATCCCTAATTTAAAATATTCCAAGCCTTTAGACAAAGCTTCATTTCTTTAAGCAATAGCAAATCAAAGAATCTTTAAACTCACCTGAAACCTGTAATGCCCCACGTCAATATGTCTTGCATTTTCAGGTCAAACCAGTGTATGCCTTCCATGTACTGACTTATGACTTTACGTGTAATTCCTGTCTCCCTAAAATGTATAAAACCAAACTGTAACTCAACTACGGCAAGACAACTTGCTCAAGGCTTCTTGGGCGTGGTTCTCCAGGCCATGGTCACACATATTCATCTCAGAATAAACCTCTTTATTTTATGGAGTTTGGGTTCTTTTCCATAGACAGGCTGAGGGCAGTTTTTCTTAAAGGGTAGTCTCAGATCCCTGAATGCTTATAAAAAATACAGTTACCCCCCTGCTGGAGACCTGCTGAATCAGACCTGCTGAATCTCTAGGGATAGAACTAGGGACTCTGAATTTTAAATGATCTACCTAGTTAATTTTGATGTGTGAAAGCCATTGGCTATGAGCCAACAGTAGCAATTCTCAAATCCAAACATAATTTTCAGACTGTATTTCACAATAAGCTCATTCTCTTCAGTGAAGTTGTCGTGCATATCTATCAGAAAAATTCAAGTCAGTTGAAGTACATTCCTTTTTTGAAGATTGTCACTGAGAAAAAGTGAACACACTCTAGACCCTCCAAAATTAGATTACAAACCGCTGGCTCAACTCTCTCCATCCAAGGCCAGGTGTGGTGGCTCATGCCTATAATCCTAGCACTCTGGGAGGCTGAGCTGGGTAGATTGCTTGAGCTCAGGAGTTCAAGGCCAGCCTGAGCAAGAGTGAGACCCTGTCTCTACCAAAAAGTAAAAGTTAAAAAAAAAATTTTTAAAAAGTTTGCCCATCCAGATCAATGGGCTTGTTAGGTTCTCCTGGAGCAGATGGAACTGGGAGGTGTGTGTTTTGTTTTTCCCAGATACTTAGAAGAAAACAAAACAAAACAAAATGAAAGCTAAGGCAGAATTTCCTGAACTGTGGTTCTCAAAGCAACTAGATCAGAATGATGTGGAGGGCTATTGATAAAAAAGTAGATTCTGGGGTTCTACCCCAGAACCAGAACCTCTGTAGGGAGGACTAGCAATTTTCAGTAAGTTTTTTTTTTCCCCACATACAACATGGATTCATTGAATAAGTTTTTAATAAGCTCTGTAGGCATTTCTCACACATAGTAAAGATCTAGACTTTCCTCGGATATCTCTAAATCCTTTTTAAGGCTATGAAAAAAGATAATAAGCACTCTTGGACTAGATACCCTGGCATCTAGTTCCTGCCACCCTTTCTCTTTGAGTAAAATAATAATAATAATAATAGTGTAACAGAGGTAAAGGCCTGAAAAAGGGAAAAAATGTTTTATGAGTTGTCTCTTTAAAACCCATTATCCTTTTTGGGAATTAAAACCTGCATTCCTGACTGAGACCAGTAATCAAAGGGGCGGAAAAATGTTCTTTGGTCTTTGTTTTCTAGTATCTTAAACCACAGGAGATGGCTCAACAGAATTATCCGAACAGAGATCATGAGATCGTCTTCATCGGAGATGCTATAGTTAAACAGCAATATCCTAAAGCTGAAAAGCCCCTTTGAAAATCCTGTATTTCTGCTTAAAAGGGGGATGGATGATAATTCTTTAAGACAAGAATCTGCCATCCTCCTCATTTGCCAGCAAATTAATAACCTTCCCTTTCCTTTTCCTCAAACCACTGTCCTCATTCTTCGTTTGGCTTCAGGGACAAGTACCAAACTTTTGGTAACAAATTTGGTGTCCCTGGGTGGGCCTATTGGCACCCTGGTGGAATGGGACCCCCGAACTGCTGCTGTGGTGGGAAGAGGCGTGGAGCAGCCCCAGGTCAAGCCGTGGGTCTTCACCGGTAGGAGCCCTTCTTTTTGGGTGAGAGAATGAGGGACTGCCCCAGCGGTTCCAGAGCCTGTTTAGCTCAAAGGAGCTCCCACGTTTCCCTCCCCAAATGAGACACAACTCCTCACAACCTGAACCTCGTTGAGGAAAAGGAAATGGATTTGGAAAGAGTCTCCACGCCTTTGTCCTTTTGATAAGTTCCCTGGTGTACAGACTGAGACCCTTGATTCTACCCATTTGGGGAAGGTTGTGAACCTTCTAGCCCTGTAGTAGGGCATTTGTTTTTGGCGCCATATGGGTGGAAGTCACACTTGAGTGGAGCCATGGTACTTGGAGGATTTGTCCCCTTTTGGGTTAGGGAAATTCTGTTCTCACTTGCACAGTTCCCAGAGAACCTGGTGGATTCATCTGCTTTTGGATTAAGAGAATCTGGTTCTTGTTTGTACAGTTCCCATTTGTTTGGTAGGCCTTGACATTTAAGATTGTTTGTGTTAGAAATCCCCTGTATTGTCTACTTGTCAATTTGTATTTATTGTTGTTGTTTGTGAGTTTTGTTTCAACGTGGGAGCTGAAAGCCATCTGAAAAACCCGCTGTGAAAAATCTTGGCTGAATAGTCAACTTACAGCTGTAAGTCAATGTCTAAGGAGAAAATGGTGTTTTACTGTAATACTACTTGGCCAATGAACGTGCTGGAGTGTGAGAAGTGGCTGTTAAATGGAAGCTTAAGTTATTGCACTTCTTACAACTGAAATTATTTTGTTAAAGCCCAGATAAATGAAATGAGATCCCATATGTACAATCTTTCATGCAATTACATAATAAAGAGGATGAAAGGCCTGGAATAAAATTAATGGTAAACCAGTGTGTGAGGATAGTCAGACTTCGGGTGATAAAACTGGGGAAGAATTAACCAGTTGACAGTCCAAACCTCACAGAACTCCCTCCCCTGACACCCACTTCCCACTTGGCAGGGAAGGCACTGCAGGCTCCACCACACTTGAGTTCGAGCTGCTGGGGCCCCACTGCCCCGTCCGCTGCAGCCCCTGCCCCCACTGGAGCTCTGCAGCCCAGCTGGGGAATCGGCCCTGCTCGGAGGCAGCCCTGGGGCAACCACTGCCTGCCACCTTCACTGTCATCTGGGTGCCAGGGAGGGCGAGACTGGAACTAATTCTTAAGTCCCATGCCCACTGGGTTATGACTTGGGAATGGAAATGGTCTCTTTTCAAGACCTGGCAAGGAACTCATTTGGCCAGAGGGCACCCGTAGCCGGGGCAGGACAATTTCCACTATTACAATACCCAACTGGGGGCTTCACAAAAAGCTAATGAAGATCCTTCCGAATTTTTGAAATACATCTGTCGGGCATATCGCAAACATACAGATGCGGATCCAGAGGCCCCTGAAAATATGACTTTTATACTACAGAGTGCTCCAGATGTAAGGGGGAAACTACAGCACGTAGAAGGGGCAATTGGCATGAATCCCTCACAGCTTGTTTTTTTTTTTTCCTGGGGCTGACAGGGGAGGGTCCCTCACAGCTTGTTGATATTGCCTTTAAAGTATATAACACCAGAAAAGAACGAAAACTAAAACCTATGCATGTTCTGTTAACTGCTCCAACCAAGGGTCCTTTGACACAATCAAAAGAAAATGGCGGAAAAGGCCACTGTAAGGTGAAACACCATCAGTGTGCTTTTTATAAAGAGAAAGGACATGGAAAAGAACACTGCCCCAAATTTCAAAGCGCTCCAGGTAATAAGAAACCCCCAGGACAACAAATGGTGTTTCGAGTCCAGAACTCAGATGACAAATGAGGGGCCAGGGCTCCACGCCTCCAAATATCCCCACAGGAGCCCCAGGTACAGTTGACAGTGGTGACTCAATTAGTGGACTTTTAAATTGGCACAGGGACTACCTTTCCTGTCCTACAGTCTAAACTAACTTCCCTTAGTGAGGACATGGTGGCAGCGGTTGGGGTAGCTGGTGAGACCCCACCTGCCATCCAATACCTCTCCTAGGCCGTGATTTATTATGCAAGCGAAATGCCCAAATAACTTTTTCTCCAGAGAAACAGCAGCTCCAGCTGCAGGTCTCGCCCAAAAATACTCTGCAGTTTCAATGTCTACTCACAGACAGAAAAAAAAAGAAACAAATTCTGTTCGTCCCTGGGTCTACCAAAAAGTGAGTGAGGCTGTGTGGGTCAATGGGACCCCAGGATGTGCCATAACAACCACACCAGTTCTGGCTTTGTGTGGCTATAAAGTGTCGCCCCATTAGTGACTTGTTATAAGAGTCCAAAAAATTCACCTTCAGACAACCTATTGTAGTATATGCCCCCACCAGGGTCTGACTTTAGTAAAACAGAAGGGGGTTTATTGGCTGACCACAGGAAGGCTAGGAAAATACCAGGCCATCCTTTTAGATAATCCAAATGTTAAATTAAGGACTGTGTCTGCTCTCAATCCTGCCACCCTGTTACCAGCTAAAGATAATGCACCTTTATAGCATGACTGTTTAGAGATTCTGGAAGCTGTCTATTCTAGCAGGATGGATATATCAGCTCAGCTGATGCTAGAGCCAGATTGGGATCTTTTCACCGACAAGAGCAGCTTCAAGGACAGCAGAAAACAAAGGGGTAGATATGTGGTGGTCATGGAACCACGGGTATTAGAAACAATGACACTGCCACCTGGAACTTCAGCCCAAAAAGCTGAGCTAATTACTTTAACCAGATCCCTTCAGTTATCCAGAGGAAAACAGTAAACATTTATAGAGACTGTAAATATGCTTTTATGGTTGTGCATGCTCATGGTGCCATTTGAAAAGAAAGGGAGTTCCTGACAACAGAAGATAAAGATATTAAATATGCCACTGAAATAATGGCCCTGATACAGGCCACAACTGAACCCAAGCAGGGGGCCATCATACACTGTCCTGGTCACCAAAAAAAGGGGACACTTATGTTACAAAAAGAAATCAGGCCACTGATAGGGCTGCTCAAGAGGCCACTAAGGGTGATCTGTTGCTTGGGGCCTTGATATCCAAGCTAGATTTAGATCAATACAGATCCCACTACACTAACCCTAAAGAGTGGGGCTTTGATACTTGGGATGACACAACTAAGTGGAAACAGAATTCTAATGGACTCATTCTTCTACTCGAAGCCTTGGTTCGGCCCCTTATGAGACACCTACATAAATACACACGTTATGGGCATGATGCTTTAATGGATTTGGCTGAGGCCTCATTTAAGAGGATCCCATTTACAACAAACTATCAAACAAATCAAAACAATCCAAAGACAAAAAAGCGACCTGCTGCACAGGGAACCCAACATGTGAGGATGCACCCTTTCGAGGATTGACAAATTGATTTCACTGAGATGCCTAAAAAACGACTAGAAACCTCAAATACTTGCTTGTATTAGTAGATACCTTTTCAGGCTGGATAGAGACTTATCTACTCGAATGGAGAGAGCATCTAAAGTTACCAAAATCCTTCTTGAAAAACTCAGTCCGAGATATGGGCTCCCTCCCTCTGTACAGAGTGATAATGGACCCTCCTTTATAGTGGAAGTAACTCGACAAATAAAGCCCTACATCTAAAATAAAAATTACATGCATCCTAGAGATCTCGATCTATGGAAAAAAACTGAAAAAATAAATCATACCTTAAAGAAATCTATAACAAAATTGATGCAGAAAACCCATCTAAAATGGGATAAGGTGTTGCCACTTGTCTTCCTCTGGATAAGGGTAGCCCCTAAAAACAGACCTAAGTTAAGCCCCTATAAAATAGTTTATGGGAGACTCTTCCTAACACTCCTGAGATAAGTGTGGTGATATAACCATAAATTAAAAAACCAGAATAAAACAATATATCAAACCAATAAATCAAATACCACCATACATGAGTTTGCCCCAGTTGAAAGCATCCCTAGACTGGGTGTTGCTTAAAGCCTAAGAAAAACAAGGACCTGAACAACAACTGATAGAAAAGCGAGAGACCCTGTAAAGTGCCTCTAATAACTCACACCTCATTAAAATTGTCAGGAGTAAAACCTTGGGCCCATCATGCCACATTAAGGGGGGTCCTGTGGAAGAAGAGGACCCAGGCCCCAGTGGATGGGCCAGCCTTTGGGTGATCTGAGGTTGGAGAGACAACTGCTTGGTAAAGATTTCCCAGAAAGAACCGCGGCTCCAAGAGGATATGGACATTTCCCAGGATCAACAACTAGCAAGTGGTTGAGATGGGATTGAAAATGTCCGAGGGGAGCAGGGCCCAAATAAAAGATGCACAGCTGGCATCCAGAATCCCTCCTTCATAGGCCGTCATTAGGATCGCAAGGACCACTGAGCCCACATAAGAGTTTGCGTGAGCATTGTTAACAACACGTAAGCACAATGGGGAGGGCGTGTGAAGGACCCAAATCCTAAAAGCGTACCTCCAGGGCAGGAGCTGGGATCTGTTTGGGGGTAAGGAAGTCCTGGAGACCAGCCCCTCAGAGTCAATTCTATCTATTTGTACTCCCATCCATCTTCGTTCTTGGACCTACCCTCAGTCTGGGCTGGTGCTTCTCCAGGGCTCCTGCTTCCTCTTACCGTGATGCTCATGGGCCTGACCCCACGTTCTGGCTCCTCCCTCTTAGCCTCAGCTGCCTCTGCTAACAGCCTTGCTCTCTCAGGATTTCTTAGTCTATCTAATTGGGAGAGAGAATCTGATTAGGCCAGCTTACCTTGCTTCGAGATTCCTGGTTTGGTGCTGGGCTTGGCTCCCATTATTTTGGCTGAAGAAGAGAAAGAAGGAGGTCATATGGTAAAAACCATGGTTGCCTGAAGGCCATGCCCCCCGGCAGGGTCTGTGAGCAGGACAGCACAGTAATTTCCATTTCCAGCACAAGTCTTTGAGGCCTCTCAGAGTGCCTTAGACTGAAATATCTCCTTGTCTCCCCAGCTCCCGAGTGTTCATGGTTAGGGTGGGTAAGAATACCTACTGCTCCAGATTTCTTGCCCAGTTGAAAGTAAAGTTTGTAAGCTCCTTTAAGGTAGGGATTTTTGTTTGTTTTATGCATTGCTGTATTCCAAGCACCTAGAACAGTGCCTGGCATAGAGTAAGCCCTCCATAAATATTTGTTGAATGAACGAATAAATGATGTTGTGGCATCCAGCAACTCCCAAATGTTGCGGTCAGGCATGGGAAAAATGAATTCGTCTGCTGCCCTGGTCCTGGCTGCCAGTCAATGTTAATATCATCCTAACGAGAACACAGCCGTGCATGTCTTTCTCCAGATGAACCACTTATTATTTGATTAAAAGCAAACAAATATTTTGGGGTCATCTGCTGGTTTTGATTCTTGCTAATAACAGAAAATTAACCAGGTGTCCTGGAAAGGAATCTGTTTCAAGAATCCTCAGGGAACACAGGTGGTAAGAAGGCAATGCATTTGAACTAGCGGTTCTCAACTAGGGTTGATTTTGCCCTCAGGAGACATTTGGCAATGTGTGGAGACATTTTTTGAATTGTGACGAAATAAACGTAAAATTTACCATCTTAAGCATTTTTAAGGGTATAGTTCAGTAGTGTTAAGTTCATTCACATTGTTCTGCAACCCATCTCCAAAACCATTTTCATCTTGCAACACTGAAACTCCGTATCCACTAAATAATAACTCCTCATTCTCCCCTCCACCCCCGACAACACTCCTCTACTTTCTGTCTCTATGAGTTTGACCCTAGATACTTCATGTAAGTGGAATCATATGCTATTTGTTTTTTTGTGATTGGCTTATCTCACTTAGCACGATCGCCTCAAGGTTCAGCCACACTGCAGCAGTGCCAGAATTTTCTTTCTTTTTAAGGCTGAATAATATTCCATTGTATAATATGTATATACCACATTTTGTTTATCCATTCATCCACCAGTGAACATTCGGGTTGCTTCCACCTTTTGGATATTGTGAATAACGCTGCTATGAACATGTATGTACAAATATCTCTTTGAGACCCTGCTTTCGATTCTTCCGGGTACATCCCAGAAGAATTGCCGAATTATACGGTGGTAATTCTATTTTTAATTTTTTGAGGAACTGCCATACTGTTTCCCATAGTGCTATACCATTTTATATTCCCACCAACAATATACGAGGGTTCCGATGTCTACACATCCTCACCAACACTTGATATTTTATATCTTTTTTTTTTTAATAGCAGCTGTCCTAATGAGAGTGATGAGTGGAGACATTTTAAATTGTCATAGCTTAGTGGAAGATGCTATTGGCATCTAATGGGAAGAGGTCAGTGATGTTGCTAAACATCCCACAATGCACAGGACAGTCCTCTGCAACAGAGAATTAACTGGCTCAAATGTCGCTAGTGCCAAGGCTGAGAAACTCTGACTTAAAACAATCAGGTTCATCTTTCAAGGCAAACCTCATCCCCCAACGCATGTGGCCTTTCTCTTCTTTGTTAAGATGCTCAAAAGCAAAAACCACTCCAAAAATCTAGAAAGTGAGAAAGGACTGAGAAGAACGGCAACATCTCTTTTATTCAAATTTATTGGAAGTTTACAAATGTATTACAGACATCAGTAAAACATCATATTTGTTTTACAGGGCACAGATCTCAAGCAAAGTGTTCAGAACAGTCTCTGGCAGAGCCCCCACCAAAGGCCTGTTGCAGACCTTCTTAACAAATAGCTCAACACTCAACACGGAACACAGACTCTGGCCTGCCTCACCTTCTCAGGCCCTTTGAGGTTTTGTTTATGCACTTGAAAATTAAAGCAGGAGATGGCAAAGCAATCCTGTGTAGGAAAGTATGAGTTTAGGAGAGGAAAAACTGCCGAAGTCCTAATTTCCTAAAGAAAATAGAGGACCCGCAGGCCCTAGAATGTTAAGTCAGGGCCCATGATAGAATCATAACACTTCATGGAAAAATACGAAAATCAACTAGATAGGTTTGAGAACAGACCTTATTGGTAAGTAACTCTCTCTGAAAAATTTAGAAAGGCTTGGTCAGCGACCTATTGAACATCAATGGCCAAATGCCGAGTAGGGTGAAGGCTTGATAGCTCAGAAACGCTCAGGATAGAACAAGACGACTTTTTCTATCCTATGGATTCATCGTGTCTAAATAACAGAAATGTTTTCCTAACACTATGTGACTTTCCCCTTCTCCTTTTTATTCCCTTGAGGAAAGCTAGTTTTGTCAGCAGGAAGTAAGCTTATAAAATAGTATCGCTCCCAACAGTGAGTCATGTTTTATGGGAGCCTTGTGTGGACTGGGCTACTATTATGAGAAAATGGAAAGAGAATCCAATCCTTTCTTGATCTTAACCTTGCTGACTACTTCCAAATGGTCATGCAAAAAAGCTCTGGTGTCTGCTGAGGCCTCAGAGGGACAAACTTCTGGAGACAAGGCAAAGGTCCCTTCATTTCCACTTCTCTAGTGCTTAAAGAAATGTACCTCAAAAGGTGGCAATCTGAAACTGCCTTCACAGCCGGCAGTGGAGGCTTGGCTACTGAGTCCTGCATGTGGAATGCTGCCTACAGAGCCCATTTTAAAGCTCGGAAGGTGCTAAACAGTTGCTGTTAGCAATGCTTCTGGCATGAAGTATTCAGATAACTGGTTCAATTTTCCACTTTCCTTTGTCATAGATGGATCCTCCTTCTTAAGCGTTAGCATCTGGTTTCTGTTGGAAATACATAAAGAGCATTTTTTTTTTTTTGGAATTTAAATATTTGTTTTCTTTCTTGTTAGAAGGTGGGATTAGATGAAGAATAAGATGGAGTCTTATCTTACCTCTGCAAAATGCACAGAAGGCTGCCTTTGATAACTGGCAAAGAACAGGAAAATGGCAAAGGCCGCAGACATTTGTCATCCTTTAGCCCAAGAAGTAAGCTTCCTTTAGCCCCCATCATCTGAGGTGCAGGGGAATTGTAAATTCCGTATGAACGATGCTTCCTAAATGTCTGGTCTATTGTTTCTGTTCCACGGCAAGAGAGCCAAGGGTGGAAAGACAGATAAGAATCGGTTCACAAATAAGATTTGTTATCAGACAAATAAGATCAGCTCTAATCAACTGGCCCTGGTTGGCTAGAGTGTTGCGAAGATTTCTGAGGCTGCATCCGCCTTCTCTGGGAAAGTATACAGTGACGCCCTGGGTCTGTCTGCTCGGGTTGCAGGGAGTGCAGAGCGCATGCCACAATATACGCCATCCCTGGCCCCGCCAGAACTGAACAATAGCTAGCAGTGCCCAAGGAGCAGAAAGCTGCCGCAGGAGAAGAAAACGTAAACCTGTTAGAGTGCAGGAGCATTGTACAGGATGAGAAAGGGCTGCCTCCAGGTCCTATATTAGAAACACAAAATTGCTTGTTTGCTTTGCTGGTTGGGAATGGAAAGGAAGGACTATGGACTCAAAGGCGCAAGTAGAAAGAAGGTGGCAAACAACCAACACCAGGACTTCTCTCTTTGACATGCAAGAAACCAGGAAGCATGGTTCTGATCTCCCTCCCCCATTCACCTCCACACTCGGTAGAGATCCCAGAAGGAGAGAAGGAAGGGTCCCCAAATGCCATGCTCAGTGCCACCTGGGTGCTAAGAAACTTTTTCACAGTATCAAGGATAGTATGTACTGGCAGGGCCATTCAGGAAAGTGGCAATGACTTATACTTCTCGGACCTGGGAAGGAGCCAGTTATGTTGCCACTGAATTGAGCAGTGATAGGAAAACAAAAAAACAACCCAGCCAAGGTATTAGAGAGAACACTAGGAAAAGATTATTTTTCTGAAAATCAGTCTATTGAAGATGAAGTGATGATCTAAGTTCAGGCCCAACTCACAGAAGAAACTTGACCAATAAGAGCCAATGACGATGATGGAGTAATCAGGTGAGGACCTTAAGTTCTTGCCTCAAGAAAGAATGCATTAATTTGGGGTAATGGGATTCTGGGATGTTATGTGTAAGTTAACAGGTGGAACTCCCAATACAATGATGTCCTGCCCTCAATAGGGCATTGACTTGGAGTTTCCACCATCATCGTAAGACACTGGCCTTCCTCCTCCAGCATTCTCCGGAAGGTGCCTGGCCGCATTTGGAGTGGGGAGAAGAGATCTGCAGTGGTGGAGTGGATGGAGGTGATCTTGCTGGTAGACAGTTTGGCCCTGAGGCTTGTATACCATAATTTCTCAAGCTCTGACCAGGTCAGTCCCTGGATGCTCTCTGGGCAGCGAGACCTGAAATGACTTATGCCTCCAGCCCGCTTTGGATACTGGTTATGTATCAGTTTCTAGGCCGCCTTCTTTCTGCTGATGGTGGTTAAAGCTTTTTGTGGGAAATGTAAGCGGTGCTCTGAGAAGAACAGAGTTAGGAAGCAACTTTTACCAGGAGAATTTCTGTCACTGGATTTGGGGCCACAGAGGATGGACATATTTTCAACCATTTGCTAAGTTAAGTGATCTACTTTTCCCCTCTCTTTTCTTTTTCCGAAAATGCCTTTTTATTCTCATCAATCAAGGAACCCAAAACTCCAAATTGGACTCGTCCGATTTCTACCAGAAACCTGCCACTTTAGTAGCACGGCGTTGCACATTATTTCTTAATCAGTTTGCCAAGCAGTTTACAAACTTACTATACAAACGTAATAGAGTTAATTCTCCGGAGGCTCGGATAATTAATGAAGCATTTAGATATGAAGATAGCATGCGGAAAACGGCCACAACCAACATTTGCATTGCTTTGTTTTTAAAAAATCAGTGACAATGACAAATGTCATATTAATACCTGAAAAGCAAATTATTTTAATACATCCTGAATGGAGTGCCATTACCATGTCCTTTACAGCCTTCCTTTCCCCAGACCCATTTGGGATGGTGTCTGACAAGCCACTTTGTACATTCTCTCCATAAAAAATACTAGAAAATGTTAACTACTATACTGAAAAGAGACCACGCTCACCTCACCATGGCAGACGACCACTGAGACACTGTGCTACATCGACAGTACATCTCACTAAAGGTGGGTCCTCCGATGGATTATTTCGACTGCCACAATCCATTAAGGGGAGGAGGAGAATGGAAGAAAAAGCAAGCGCTTCATTTTTAACTGAAGCAAGGGAGGAAGTTTTATTTTACTATAAACAGCACAACCGTTAAATGTCTTCAGTAAGCAAACTCACTTTTGAGCCCTTTTTTGGTCTGACCAACAGTCCTCAAAGTTCAAAATGGAAATCCCCCTTTCAAAAAAGTCTGCTTTTTTTTTTTTCCAAAGTCAGGACACTGAAATCTCAGCAGCTCATCTTTCCCAGGGAAGCCAGATGCTCTGGTTCCTGCGCCTGTTAAGCTGGATTCTTTCTACAAGCACTGGGGGCTATTCAAGGTGGTTGTCACCTCACCTCTATCTCATTTCTAGAAGTTCTTCTTGTCCCTGACCCTCCTTCAAGTTCTGCCCTTGTTCTGCTTTCTGTTTGCAAATCGCCTTGTTCCGTCTCCACGCATATCGTGCGACACACCATCCCTCCCAACCCCCCCTAGAACCTTTCCATCCCTCAATTCCAAATGCTTAAGTTCATTTGCTTTGAGGACAACCGGTTGTCAGGCTAAGGCAGCAGTTCCGTCTGCCTTGGTAAAGGAAAGCGGGTAACACAATCCAGGAAACATGAGCACCAGAACATAATGCCACATTCAAAACAACGTCATGCTGACATCACACAACAGCACCACTCACAGTCACTTTTACTTTCCCCAAGGGATAGATCAACATTAAGCAACTTCAACGCTCCCAGCAGGGATGACATTTCTCACGGAACTTTACTGACACTGATTGGTTTCTCTAATTGGTGAAAGTTACATTTGCAATTTTTAAAAAAAAAAATACTACCACTTTGTAGAGAATAAATTCTACTGCAGGTGGGAGCAGACTTAAGGATGGCTCCTTAAGATGGAATGGAGCATAAAATGCTTTGGGTATAATAGTTATTTATTTTTTCAGCCACAAAAAGCCAAATTGAATATATTCCTTTGAAAAAGGTCTCACTGACATGTAACAAATTTGTATAGGAAGAAAAAAAAAAAAGAAGGTGGTTCTGGGCCACCTTTTAATACTACTCAGAGACAATGGTGGTCGTGCATGCAAGTCCCCACTGAGTCCTACGATATAGAAATTCCTTTGATATTACAAAATACAAAAATATTTTATCAGAATTCTCATTTACATTGCATTTACAATGGACATGTAAATAACTTAGTCTTGGGTCTTGGCTAATAAACAAATTACTTACTGAAAAAAAGGGTCCTAAAAGTAAGAGAACCAGAGAGGATATAAGCGAGCAGGAAACAATTTGCCATCTAGTGAGTGGCAACTCAACACAGAACCAGTGGGAAGGAGGTGACCAACCCTGGCCTCGACAGAGTCTATTGTGTTTCCAAAGTGAAATGTGCAAATAATATTCAACATGCCAAGAACTGTGACTACCTATTTAGTCAATCTGTAACTTCGTCTCCATCAGCTGAGAGCATTTTCCCTTTTCTCCCCCACGGACCACCTCCAAAAGCGCTTCAAAATTTAAAACAGTGCAAGTTCCTGAATTTACATTCTTAGCTCCCATCTCCCCCCATTCCCTGATCCCAATCATATTAAGAAATGATACAGTTTTTGCTCTTTTGTCTTTTCCTGCTGTGCAACTGTCCTCTGCCACCTAACGTGGAAGATTTGGGGAGGCCGTAGGAGCTGTATTTGTGCAGCAGCTCATCACTCGTGACATACCGCAGGCGGGCCGGCTGGGGGATTGGTTCTCCCAGGAAATAGCCCTCATTGTCAGACTCCGAAGAGGAGGAGCAGGTGGAACACCAATCGTACTCGGTGAAGTAGGGCCCCCATCGATCCCCGAAGGCATTCTGCAAGGCCAGGTCCGACACAGTCCTCGGGCACTGGCCGTACAGGTCCCTGCGGGACCCGCCGTGCCCCAGGCTCTCCTGGAAGCTCCGCTGGCGCATGAATTGGTCATAGTCCTCCCTGGCTCGCAGCGGGGGCCTTTCTTTTAACCGGGAGATGGCCTCGCGTTCGCTGGCCAGGTGGAGGGCGTTGTCCGAGCGAGAGCGTCGAGAGCGCCTGGACCGGTGAGGTCGGAAGCGGCGGTTGTCGTCGCGCGAAGTAGCTCTTCTCCGGGTGCGTTCGCTCATCGGCTGGATCCTCACGCCCTCCTGCCCCGGCAGTTTGCTGCCCGCCATCCCCCCATCAAAATCAAAGCTCTGATGCATCCTTCCGTGGGACTGCAGGTCTCTGTAGCCAATGGGGTTGCCGAGCTGGTGGAGGTTTCCCTCCATCTCCTGGTACTGCTGGGCGGAGAGCAGGCTGCGAACGGACTCTGCGCTCCGGAACTGCATGGACGAGTTAAGGGTGCCCATGTTGCTCAGCTTCTCAGAGACATTCATTCCGGAGTCTTTGCTGAGGTCAGGCATGGAAAATCGGGAGAGGTGCTCCTGGCGCTTGGCACCACCGTCAGCGGAGAGGCCTGGAGTGGGGCAGAGAAGAGAGAAACACAGAGGTTAATACAAACGTGCAGCAAAGGGAGTTGTTACATACAGTTGTGCAGCTGTGCACTGCACAAGGGCTCTCTCAGGTGGCACATGTGTATGTGAGGAGGGCTCTTCCCACTAGCGTCCACCTAGAGGGAGCTCTGGCTTAAAATACATCCAGGAAGAAGCATCTCACTAGTTACTAATTTCTCCAAAGGCTCATCAAAGTTACAAAGAGCCCACTGTGTATCTCATGCACGATGTTTCCTCTGTTTAGAGTTTCATTTGACAAAGTACTTCAATTACTTCTCTGATTCTAATGATGCACTATAAGCTCTGTACGACAGATATTTTGGATGAGGAAACGTTAAGCTGTAGAGGCTGGGCCATGTCCATGATGTTCTTGGCAACACTGAACACTAGTTCCATGACACGGAACCAGCTTACTTCTCTGTTAGCCTGCAGCAGTTTCCTGCTCTGCCTGCTGTCCCTAAGTGGCAGGAGCCCTCTATCTCAAATGTCTTGGATTGGACACTAAGTGACTCCCTAGGTGTAGCAAGACGAATATTTACTCTGTCAGCCTGTTTAGTGAATTCTCCAGGGTTATAAATGGGTCTCCAGTAGCCAGAAGAAGTGAGTGAAACCCTGGGACAACCTTCCGTCTCCAGGGAGGCACTTTAAAAAATAAAGCAGTGGCTCTAATGCTCTCTAACGGCGGATGCTTCTAGCAATGGGCCTCCACTTCCTAAGTGCTGTCAAATGAGCTCCTGGCATCCCTGAGATGAAAACTATTTTGAAGGTAGTGGGACACAGTGACTTCAGTAACTTCCACTCTGCTCATCTTAAAGCAACACTCTCTAAGAAAATACTCAAGAATGGGCCAGGTGGCGAAGTCTCAGCATTTTCCACTCATTATACACTGAAAGGATCAGCAATTTAGCCATTTCTGGTCATGGACAATACACCTTTGGATTGCAATGGACCATTATCACCCCTGTCAGTGATTATTCTTGCCTCCTACTGGGGGCTATGATTTCTTCTTCCCCAATAAAACCAAAGCAATGATACGAGCACTTTGAAAAATGATTTGACAATATCTACTAAATAAGCTAAATATACATACATATCCATATAGGAATTATGAATAAAGCCACTTTGAACATCCTTGTCCATTCTTTGTGGACTTACGCACTCATTTCTGTTGGGTATGTAACCAAGAGTGGAGATTCTATGACTTTACATAGCCACTCTTGGTTATGTGCCCAACAGAAGTTAGTACAAAGGTCCGAAAAATATACAAGAGTATTCAGAGATGCCTTCTTCCCTCATTATATCCCAGAACTGAAAACAATTCAAATGTCAGTTAGCAGAAAAATGGATAAATTGTGGTATTTACTACTGTTCCCCAGTAAAAGGAACCAAACCTTTTTGGAAAAATGGCCAATTCCAGGATAAAGAAAAGGAACATAAAAGATGAACCAAGAACATCTTATTATGCCCGGGAGAATGGAAGTATTAAAAATAAAATGTGATGAGGGTTTGTCAGAAGAACACAGGGCCCAAGCTGAAGGGGTTCCCACTGGCCAAATCTGAATGATTTGAGCATTAAAATATTTAAGGGCAGTTCCATTGAAACAAATAGGAATTCACAAGTCCATACTGATAACAGATAAAAACATAAATAAACAAATAAATGGGAGAAAAGAGCGAGCTCCTGGGTACAGAGTCAGTGCCTGAGAAGGGAGAGAGGGCCAGATTTGGAAATTCATTTTGTAATCATCGGAGATAAAGAGTGCTTCATGCCATAATCAAAAAGTATGATAAATTTAGGGGGTAAAAACTGAAAGGCGAGCATGGTTTTAAAGTGTTTACCTACATATCGCTTATTAGTTGTAAGGGAAGCGTTAGTAATTAAAACAATAGCAAAATCAGATAATATCTTGACCTGGAATTCAAACTTAACATCACCGATGAGGTGCACCTGGACATCGTTTAGACAGGACGTCCTAAGAAGGGCAACATTGTCCCTTCTGTAGGATTCCAGCCAAGAATGCATGTCCTGAATGTATGCAGGAGGAAATATTAGACTAATCCCAAGAGGAGAAATAGTCTATTAAGAAAAAAAGGCACTGTAGTCTTAAGACAAAAAAAAAAAAAAAAAAGGCTGAGGGAATGTTCTAGATTAAAGTGTACTAAGAAAACATGACAACCACATATAATACATGATCCTGGACTGGAACCTGCTCTGTATAGAAAATCAATTCTATAGGGGATAAGTTTTGGTCAATTGAAAAAATTGGAACACGGGCAATAGATAAAAGTATTATGCTAAATCTACTGTGGTTAATTGATAATTGTGATAATGTGGGAGAAGATGCTTATTCTTGGGAGATGTACCCAGAAAGATATGGTGGTAAATGGTCCAGATGGAGGTAACTTGTCCTCACATGGTTCAGAAATAAATTGTGCTTTGTGTGCATGTTTGCGTGTGAACACGTGAAAACAAATGGGATAAAATGTTCACAACAGGTAAATATAGGTGAAGAGTACATGATAGGTGTTGTTTGTTCTATTTTTGAAGCTTTTCAACAAGCTTGAAATGATTTGCAAATTAAAAGTTTCTTTAAAATTGTAGTATATTTATAGGATGCAATGGTTTCCAATTCTGGAGGAAATCTGGAAATATCTGGAGACACTTTTAGTTGTCACAGTTGGTAAGCGGTATGACTGGCATCTAGTAGGTAGAGGCCAGAGATGCTGCTAAACATCCTACAATGCACAGGACAGCTTCCCCATCCCCCAAAGAATTATCCATCCTAAAACGTCAACAGTGCCACGGTTGAAAAATCCTGACATAATGGAAAACCACACAATGAGAATGTATAACTACATGCAATGACATGGATGTATCTCACAGAAAATGCTTGAAGACACAAAAAGAATACATGCTGTATGATTCAAGAAGTTCAAGAACAGGCTAAGGCTATCTATGGTGACAGAGCTCAGGGCAGTGGCAGGGGGCACGAGGGAAGCTTCTAGAGCACTGTAATTGTTCTATAGCTAGATCCGGATGGTGGTTATAAAAAGATAGACGTGTAAAATCTCACTCAAGTGTAGTTTTAATATTTGTATGCTTTACTTTATGTAACTTATACCTCAAAAAAAAAGGTGCAAAAGTGAAACAATGTTTGTTAAAGAGCCCAATTTTAACACTGGACATGACTATGGAGAAATTATTCTGCCAAATATTGTGCTCTCCAGTAATTTTTTCTTTTAATTTCATTACTGGGATAATTGTCAGGGCAGGAGGAGCAGGGTCCTCCAACTGCTGCGTTCTCTGCCGCTTATCTCTGACTTGCAAATCATAAAAGCTGATTTACAACAGCCTAATCACTTCCAGAGCCTCCCCAATCTCAAGGCGGAGAGGAGAGGATAATAACAAGCTCAGATGATGAATGAATAGTCTGAGCCGATGAACTCTAGTAAGGAAGGAAAGAAAATATCTTCAAAATCACGTCTAGAAACAAAAGCTACCTAGGTGGGTGCCATGACCTTTGCAGCGCTTTCTACCCCAGCTCTTGAGTAGAATTAGGGTCAGCATGAATGACCTAGCAACTACTATAAACTCCAAAACATGCTGCTTTCCCGAATCTGTCTTTTATGAGCCTGGAAGGGAAACGTTTCCGAGGACATCCTGCGCGTGGACAGATTCGTATTTCCACGAGGAGGGGGAGGTGCAGAGTGGCTTCTGTTCTGTTGGGAGGTGACGCTGCCCTCTCGCGTGCTTCTGTATCCCAGGAACCGCCCCACGGAAAGGAAACATGCTTAGGTCAGAGCCGGAGGGCCCTGTTGCGCAAGCCCAGCATCTGCTCTCAGTTTTACCTAAACATAAGTTATTCGTCCCTTGGGGGATGCGTGGGTGGGATTGGAAATGCTACGTGCGGACTGCAGAGAAGAGAAATGCCTCTCTCCTGATTTATTAACTCAGATCTCCCTCTAGGGTCTTCTTGCACACAGGACATGAACAGAAAGGGCAGTGTTGCCCAGTGATGAGCAATGATTGTGTAGTTGCCTCTAGAAAAGGTGGTTCTGGGGTTAATCTCATTACTGGCAAAATCTAGAGTCTTTATGCAGACCTCAAGGCCCTGCGTGACTTGGCTCCCTCCTCTCTCTCCAAGATCATCCACGGAACGCTCCGACTCGCTTACTCTGCTTCAGCTTGCGCTTGCATTCCTCCTCCTCCTCCTCCAATGCACCAGTAAGCTCATTCCAGCCCCCTTGGAAAACTCACCCCCTTGCATGGCTGATTTCTTCTGTCACAACAGTCCTCACACAGATGTCACCCCCTGGGTGCTGCATACTCGGACCACCCCTTCTAAAGCAGCAAAGTTAGTTGTCCCCTAGCCAGTCACTCTTGCACTCGAGCCTTTTTTAAACTACTCAACCTGATTTACTTTCTTAAGTTGGTGTGTAAGTCTGTAGCTGAATGGATCCATGGGAGCGGGGATCTTGAGTCCCTGTTCGCTGCACCCATTCAGAGCTAGCAGTGCCCAGCATGCTGATGATGCTCAATAAATATTTGTGGATAAAGGTAAATGAATGCTCATGCTGCCTGGAGCTTGGAAAGAAGCAACCACCCTCTGACCTAGAGTGCCCCAGCGCTGTAATTCAGATGGGTGGGGTTCCAAACATCAGGAACAAAATACCATGATCACACCTGTCAATCTCTTCATCTCCCGAGTTTCATTATATAGCCCACCATCTGGGGCTTCTCCAATTCTAAAGTCGAAGTACGCGTGGTTTATAATTAGCTCTCTGTGCTGCAAAAATGTTGTCACCTTATTAATCACAGCTCTGGAGATCCATTTAAATTAGCAGCTCCCATGTCCCCAAGATGGAACTGTACTACCCTCACATTCCAACTTGAGAAGTTCCCTCCCTTTCTCACTGTGGACAGAACTGGAGCGCTGCTTTCTGGCTAAGTGACTTGGGGCAATTTTTCAACCTCTTGAGCTGCCTCAGTAAAATGGGCATAACAATAGCATCTGAGCATTAAAGAGGTAGTGATGATTACAGGAGGAAAAAGATACTTTTCCTTTTTAAGATGCATCACAACTGTAACGGATTCGTGTAGCTTTTGTTTCATCTGTCTTCTCGATAAGACTATAAGCTCGACGAGGACAGGAACTGTGCTTCTGTTTGCTAGCCCTGAACTCAGCACCTGGTAATCAGTATGCAGGAGGAAGGTGAGCAAGGCCTAAAAGTCCCCAATGAAACAGAGCATGCCCCAAGAATTTTACACCCAGCCAACCTTAAAGGCAAACAGATACTTGTTGAATGCATGATTATATGAATGAAAGAATCCAAGAAACATGACCCACACAGGGCCTGACGTAGTGATGTTCATGTGATACAAGCCACTGTTATAAGTCATTTGTGCCACCAAACTACGGCTGGGGATTTCTTCTCTACACAGATGAAGTTCAGCTCTTTATTCCATTTGTCTATGTAGAACGAGACTCAGTGTCAAAATATTGCAAATCAAGATCGTCCAACAAAATGAGGCTCCAAAATGCGCCTCCACCCCCTTGCAATAAATGCACTTTCCTTGCAGCTCAAGCCATGGTGTCTGTGTGCACGCATGTGCTCAAGTACACGTCTGGCAGGCAAGGTGGGGACGGCAGACTAAATTTTCCAGAAGCTCTGGCTGCAGCACACAGTCTGGGGCCTTACTGGTGCCCTAACACATTCTGGAGCACCTGGCGGGAGAATCCCACATGATGGCAAGGAGACACAGATGCCAGGTCGTTTTCCTCTCAAGTGGGACTGTTGCATTAACAAACACACAGGGTTTTTTCCTCTGCAAATAATGCAGGTTCTGTGAGAGGAGTTAGACGGTGACTACAGAGGTAAAGGCCTTGACTTATCCTCACCCCAGGGGTCAGTGTGGCTGGGAGCTACGCCAATGCCCATGCACTGCTGGGGCGAGGGAGTCCCTCAGGACCTTCGGGCCTGGCTCCTACAAGGAGAGGTCAGTATCGAATTCATCCTGCCCCTCTCCGTGGTTAAACTGCCGACATGAAGGTGCAGCTGGAGCGCTCTAAGCAACCGAGCATCACTGTCAGAGCAATATTTCCCTCACTACAGACAGGAGGTCTCACAGAAACTGGTGACTGCGAAAAAAATCAATGCCCTTCAAAGAATGCTCCGAGTCTGATGGAAGAGCAAGGCGATCTTTGCTGAGTTCCCCTCCCCCATGCATTCTAAGGGCAGGAGGTGTGCCCTCCAGTCCATAAAGAGGAAATTGCAGACTTGAATTGAACCGCGGACCTTTGGCACATCTTTCTATTCCTTATTTATTGACCCGTCTCGTCCCACTCCTTAATAAAAAAGAGTGCAGGAAGACAGAGAGCTGTCTTTCTGTTCTGTTAACTTTAAAGATGCATTCACATTTCACATTTTTGTGCAATTAAAGAAATAGTATCTACTCATCCTTGCCCTTCAGACATTTACAACTCATACCAATGATTCAGCTCCCCTTTCAGTGGAGTTTTCCTTATATGAATTTTTTTTTTTCCTGAGGCAGAGACATGAAGAAATTGATACTGTTTAGAACAGCGGTTTGCAAACTATGGTGGCCAGTGGGCCGAATCCAGCTCACTGCCTGTTTTTGTAAATAAAGTTTTATTGGAACATAATTCATTTGCATATTGCTTATGGTTGCTTTCCAGATTTAAGTAGATGTGTCAGAGACTGATCTGCCAAGTGTAGTATATTTACTTTCTGGCTCTATTTAGAAACAGATTGTCAACCTCCGGTTTAGCATGCCGTAGCAAGCCTGCACGTCACCTAAGTCACAGGCTCTACACAGTCCAAATGTCTCAGACCATGCAAAAGATGTCTTGAGGTACAAATTTGTTTTTTGTTAGAAGTGTGTGTGTGTGTGTGTGTGTGTATGTGTGTGTGTGTGTGTGGGGCTTGATCGGGCCCCTTGGGATCTTTTTTCCAACTAAGTCAATTGATTCCATCAATATGCTGAAGTTCAAATTGACAACAGCTGGAGAGAAACTGTCATCTGGGCAGTGGAGTTGAACCACTCCTGCACGTTTCTTGGTGACAGGGCATGGAATGGTTCACACAGCATATGACACAGAAGGCTGGAGGAGTGGGGACAGAAAGAGAAGGAGAGTGGGAGACTATGAACGCAATCAAAACGCCCTGCTGCTCAAAGTGTGATCTGTGGACCGGCCACACCAGTCCCCTGGGAGCTGGCCGAAACTGCGGACTCTCAGGCCCTCACCGGACTTGCAGAACCCAAACCTGCCTTTGAACAAGATCCCCTGGCGATTCCCTGCCCAGGAGAGTTAGAGGAACATTATTCAAGATGAAGGGAGTTTCCAGGACAATTTTCTTTGCAACTAAAGATACTATGAGTGTGATAATTCACTGAGCTTCCGGGAAACTAGCACTATTGACATCTTGGGTCAGAAAATTCTTGGTCACGTGGGATGTCCTGTGCACTTCAGGATGTTTAGCAGCACCCCTGGTATCTACCCACTAGAGTCAGCAGCACATCCCTCTGGTTGTGACAACATGAAGTGTCCCCAGACATTGTCAAATGTCCCTGGGGGGCAAAACTGCCCCCAATGGAGAGCCATTGCTCTAACGGATCCAGTCCTGGTGCTGTCGGAGAGCAGCAGGGGGTTAAACCTGCTTCACCGCACGCTGAAACATGAGCCCAATCGCCGTAGGGCTGATGCTCCTTCTTTCTAGAGAAGGACTGACAGCGCCCTGTTGGGTTGGGTGTGGTATGTCTCCAAAATGCGGGAACTGCAAAGCTGTTTTTCCTCTAAACTCCTTTCCACAAACTTACTTGTCTTCCCCTCAGTGGGTTTTAAGCATTTTCTGGAGTTAATAAGGCCTTCATTGTCTTAATTTCCTGGCTACTGTGAAGCTTTTGAAATCCTGAGTTCTGGATGCATCTTTTTTACTTCCTCACTGTAGTCGCTGGCTTATCTAGTGGGTCCCAAGTGACCAGCGGGTCATAAGCCGGCTTGCAGTCACGCGTCTGCCATCTGCTCCTGTGTTGTCAGGGAAAGCGCTGGCAGACTGCGCCCCGATTTCCCCGTCAGCTGTGTCTGGGAAGGGTGAGGGGCAGGCTGAGGGGGGCCGGGGGGAGCGGGTGTACTTCTCGCTGCACCCTCCGCCCCCCAGGGCTGGCGTGTCTTCCCTCTCAGGGAAGGGCTGTTTAGGCCCAAACTAAAAAACAGCCCCCTTCCAACCAGCTGTTCCGAGGAGGGTCATGGCTGATTTTAGTTTCCCAATAATAGAGGCTTTGTTTTTTAGCAGCGTTCATTCTAGAGACTTGCCTTTAAACCAGCGGTGAGGAAGTGGTAAGTGTTACAACAGGAATAAAACCCCTCCTTTTACGGACCCAGCACAGTTCCAAAGACAAGCCTGGGACGGAGGTTTCTTACTTTCTGTCACCTTTCTCATCACCCTATTAACTTCCTGATAAACCAGTTAGTCCAGTAGAGATGGAGCCATGAAAGTGATGGGACAACCAGGAAGATACAACTTCTAGAAACACGTGGAGGCAATTTTATCTACTACCAGTCAGCTCCGTGGGGGTTCTGGTTGTCTTGCCACAAAGCATAGTGCTAACTGAAAGGATGCTCGAAAAATTCAAACCAGTTGAAGACTGTTTGCCAGAGTTTGCGCTGGGCTTGCACTGACCCCATGCTGCTTTCTAGAACCCATTCGTCTGAGTCAACAAGCAGACTGGACTGTATTTGCTCAGGAGACACTTGACTATGCTGGACAAAAGCTAAATGGCTCCCCAGTGGCAGAGAGCCGGCAGCCAAGGGTCTGGGGACCCATTCAGTTTCTGCAAAGACTTGTGATGAAGACCTGCCATCGCCAGGCACTGGGAGCCCAGCTGTGAACAAGGCCCTTTAAGGGAACTCCTCACGAGGACATTACATTGCGCAGGGAAAAAACAGATAACGCAATCAGCACAGCAATACAACTATCACAGATCACAGTCACGAAGAAGGGAAAAGAGGAAATGCCACGACAGAGAGTAAGTCAGGACCTACTTAGAGTGCTGGCAAAGAACGCTGTGTTGGTGATAACCACGGTGACACCTAAAGGATGAGAAGGAGCCAGCCCAGCCAAGGGCAGGAAAAGTGTTCTAGGCAGAGGGAGCAAGAACATTTTGTGCCAGAGAAGATTTCACACACTCTAAGAAATGGCAGACAGGAGAGTGGCAGGGATGAGGCTCGGGAGGTGAACAGGAGCCAGAAGGAGGTTCTTCATTAGCCACTTTGGGTTTGAGAGTCTTTCACGTGCTGTGGGTAAAATTAATAAAAGCATCTGAGAGGCAGCAGAGGGGAGTGGCGAAAGCACTGGCCACGGAGTTCACCTTCCAGCTCTGTCCCTCAGCGCTGTGCCTCCTCAGGCAAGCCTGGACTACTGTGTGCCTCAGTTCCCTCATCTGTGAAATGGGAATAATCACGGAATCTAAGGGAGTAGGGATTAAATGGGTTAATATACAGAGTATTTAGAACAGTGCTGGCACAGTGGCACCAGATGAAATGTTCCGTCTTCTTACTGTCCTTCACTCTGTATTTGTCACTTTTAAAGCATTTTTATGCATATTGTCACATATAAAATTGCTAGGCAGACATTTTATGCAATTTTTTTGCAGTAGGTAATAGAAAGTTGGAATAATTTGGCCAAGGTCACATAGCAGCTACTTGAGAACTCTTCTACTTCCTGCCTTTTATTATTGTGAGTAGAAAAATTAAAAAACAAGGGGCCAGAGTGCTGGTGGTCAGGGATTCGAGGGGCAGGAGGCAGAGAGAAAAGGACAGATCCACTGATACCCTAGCTTCTTATCAAAAGCAGCAATTAAAAAAATCTGTCTTATTAATGCATAGTTTTCTATTGTATAAGTACAAATAAATGCTACACACAACAGCATGGATGCATCTCACAATATAAACGGAAAGATGCCAAACATAAGAGAACACGTACAGTATGATTCCATTTGTATAAGACTGAAAGCCACCCCAAACCAATCTATGCTGTTGATGTTAGAAACGTGCTTCCTTTGGAGAGGAGGGAGGGCAGGGAGCGGAGAGGGCACGGGGCAGCTTCTGGGGTGCTGGTCTTGGTCTATTGCTTGACTTGGCACCATGAGTGTAATAATTCACTGAGCTGCAACTTATGATTTGTGCATATTTTTGTACATCTAGAAAATGTTATTGGAAATTACCATCAAGAGGCAAGAATGTACTAAAGATAATTTAAAAGGTAAATATGCAGAACGCACTAACCCCCATCCCAGCACAGACACACAAGCACATAGACACAAACACACACACACACATCTTCAACAGCATGTCTAGCAAACTAGACTTGCATGGCTCGTACACATAGCTTCAACTGGTGGCCAACACACTAGGCTTTGTTTGGTCTCAAGGGTTAAACTTCCTTCATGCCTTTTCCTTTTTAAATTGAGAGGCACAAGGACCTTCACCACCTATGCTCTTACCCCTGGCCAAATTTACACATTTATCATACCTGGTGTCCTCCCACTTAGACATATGTGTGTCTCCCCAGTGTCAGCGGCTTAATAAGGGAGGTTAGAAGTTTGGATGAGAGTGGTTTATGGATTTAGGAGGCAGCATACCATGTGCTCTTCTAAGCTTGGGGTCCGCTTCTCAAGATCCCACGTCTCTATAGCCCAGGGCTGACAAAGTGCCATCCTTGGCATAGCAGTTCATGACCTCGTGCACAATAGAGCCCATCACTGGACTGACTGACGGATGAATGGATACAATGGACAGGTAGATGGACTGTGCTTACGTGGATGGGTGGATGGTGTAAAGGATGCTGACAGGGCAGGATGAATACATGGAAGGATGGATGAATTAATCAATATGTGGATACTACAGTGATGCATGTACAGAAGGAGAGACATGGTTTTGGGTTCTTAAAAAAGTCAACCCCTGACAGAATACAAGCTATGGAATACAGTTCTTAGGTAAAAATGAAGTTTTCAGGTAATCATTGCTGCTTCTACTATTAATTTGCACTTACAGCTATCTTCATGCTTTTCAAGAGCATAAAATACATTGCTGCCTCCAGAAATCTGGAGAAGACAGTAGGGATACCCTCATTTGGCAGACGAGGAACTCAAAATAGAAAAAAAATAAATAAAAAAGCACCTTGCCCAAGGTCACAGGTGAGAATGGGAGTCAGTGATGGAGGCAGAGATTGAACCAGGTCTTCAGACTTTCTGAGGCAGCCTCTTCTCAAACTTTAGCAGGCATGCAAATCACCTGGGATCTTCTTAAAATGAAGATTTGGATCCACTAAATCTGGGGGTGGGCCTGAGCTTCTGAATATCTTTTCTTTTCTTTTTGTTTTGAGACAGAGTCTCACTCTGTTGCCCTGGCTAGAGTGCACTGGCATCATCATAGCTCACTGCAACCTCGAACTCCTGGGATCAAGCCTTCCTCCTGTCTCAGCCTCCCGAGTAGCTGGGACTACAGGTGCGCAGCACCACACTCGGCTAATTTTTTCTGTTTTTAGTAGAGACAGGGTCTCACTCTTGCTCAGGCTGGTCTCGAACTCCTGACCTCAAGATATCTTCCTATCTCGGCCTCCCAGAGGAGATTCTGAATTTCTAACAAGCTGCCAGAGGATAACTCATATTGTTAGTCCGCAGACCACATCTGGAACAGCAAGAGTCTGGGGTGCTTTCCTTTATCTCATGAGTTTGGAAAGAAAGTCTGGTTCTCCTTGTTTCTCATAACACACCCAGGGGAGTGTATATCATAGAGACCAACCAGGTGCTGTATCTGAGCATGTCACCCTCCCAGGCTTCTAGCCAGGAGTCAGGGAACCTCATAAATAGGGAGAGAAAGCATGGCCTTATTTTGTCTTGTGTCTTCCCTCTGTTGTCAGCAAAAGTGAAGCTGCCATCAACCCATTATTATCCTGCATCTGTCAACAGACAGCAAAGCCAGGACTGGGTTCTTGGAGAGCATAAAGATCTTGAACCGGGCAATGGAAACTTCCTTTCCTGCTCTTGATCTCCAATTTCTGTGTCAGCCAGCCCGTGCCATTCGCCTGGCTTCCTGAGGCAACGTGGGCTTGGCTGGGCTCAGCCTCTGCACAGATGGAATGAGCAGCTGCTTACCTGGTGGGAGCTGAGTACCTGGAGAGTCCTCCAGGGCACTCAAATCTCTCCTCCCACCTTGCAAACCTCCACACGGATCCAGCTTATGAGTTAAGAGAGTCTTTCCAAAATGTCCTTTCTGGATTATGCAAAAAAGGATTGTGTTGGCAATTAAGTTTGGAAATTTCGACAGCACTTCTCAAAAACTAGCTTAAGTGCAGTATGATTTTCAGAAGGAAGATAGAAAATATATTGTTTTCCATACTTTGAAATTAGAACCCCCTCCCCCACCCAGCCCCACCCTAACACAAAGGACATGTTTTGGGAAATGCTGGTTTACCAACATTGATTCCTGTTAAAATTCAAACATACCTGCTTACAATTTCTGTCTCTGTTACTGTAACTTGGTTGTGCAGCGCCAAACTAGAGCCTTAGGCAAAAGGAAAAAAATCAGTAAAGTGGATCCTGTTTTTATTTATAAATTGTATATTTTGTTAATCACGGATGTTTTTGCATGAGTTTTGATTCTTAAAATATTGCATGAAAATATTCCTTATCTTGATTACTAAACTTTTTGGGGCACTCCTTTAAATTATGTAGCCATGGGGGGTGTCTCACTTGCCTCCCCTTGATCCTGGGCTGGCCAGACAGACCACTTTCCTTCCACCAAATCAAATCTTTGATTTGCATTCGTGAAATTGCACGTGTTGTATATTTACTACGAACTGTGCTTACCAGGGAAGTGGAAAAAGTGACTGGCTTGGAAAGTAGGGCTCTCTGGTGCAAAATGCCAGTGAGATCCCAAATAAGCCACTTCTCTCCTCGGAGCCTTGGCTTTCTCTTCCGAACCCCTACCCGAGAAGGCCAGGCTTCCCCTTGCTGAGACTCTGTGGTTTTGATTCCACTGTCTAAGGGAGATACCACCTGCTATCAGATCAGGAAGGATTTCGGCAGAGGAATCTCTGCAGAGCGTGGCCCTGAGGGAATGGCCCCTGGCACAGGAAGTTTCAATAGAGGGGGTGAAAGCAAGAGACAGGAGAGTTATGGGGTGCTGCCAGGGAGGTCAGAATTGAAAACACGAGGTTTCTAGACAGCCATGAAACATTTTGGGGCATGATTTGTTGACAGAAAGAAAAGAAAAAGAGAAACCTAAACCTGAGATTTGTCTACTTCGTCATCATCCATCAGTCCAAACCTACGGCCAGGTCTGACATGGGTGCACCTGCTAGGCTGTACTTTGCCTCCACGAATTCATAACCCAACGGCCAAGGCTTACTTCAGGATATAGTCTGGACACCATCGCTGTGTCAGAATCACTTGGGGCGCTTGTTCAAATGCTGGTTCCTGGGCCTTGTCCCAGACCCAGGGAACCAGACTTCTGGGAGCGGGGCCCAAGAATTTGCATTTTCAACAAGTTCGTCAGTTGAATTTGATGCCTTTTAAGATCCAAAACCACTGCTTTGAAGTCACGTGGGTGTGAATAAATGATCAGGTCTCCAACACCAGCTTCTCTTACTTGTAGGTGACCTTGGAATTCAGAGTCTGAAAAACTGCCTCTTACGTAACTCTGTCTCGCCAGCGCCAAGCAACGTGCGAGGATTCTGTGACCTGCCAAGCCCCATCGGATGCAGGCTTTCCGGGACAATTTGTGTTACCCCTCCCACCCGATCTTGGCTGGTGAAGACTGATGACTTAATTCCCCGGCTCCTGTCACTAAGTGTGGTCCCTGTGCCAACCCAGCCAGGGTGGACGGCAACCCAGCTTCCCTGGAGCCTGTTCAGATGGCTGGCACCTGAGAAACCCAAGAGGATGGTAGAGACCTGGTAGAGAGGGAGGGACTTGGCTTGGTCTGCCTTCACCTCTTGGCCATCAGAGCTGTTCTCTGCTCTGGGAGCACTTAAAACACCAAAATATCAGAGCAGGTGGGTGGCCACTCTGGGCATGCTGTGTGGCCCCCATCCTCAGCAGGATTTGGTCTTGTCAAGCACCCAGCTCAGAGCTCCTATTCTTTTGATGAAAGTGTAATCCAATGGAGGACAATCTGGTATTACCTATACAAACTGACAATGTGCAATACGCTTTAATCCAACAATCTATTTCTAGGAATTTATTCTATGGAAAAATTTGAATAAGCATACAAATACAAGTAAAAAATTATTTACCAAATGCAAATTGTGACAGTGAAAAATTGGAAAAAAATCCAAATGTCCAGTAGTAAGGGATGGGTTAAAAGAATTAGGGTACAATGGAATACCGCGTAACTTCAGATGACTTAGAGCTATATTCATCAACAGAGAAAGATGAATAAGGTACATGTTGAGTATCTCTAAATGCTCCAAAACTGAAACTTTTCGAGTGCCAACATGACACTTAAAAAAATGCTCATTGGGGCATTTTGGATTTTGGGATTATTGTTGCTTACCTGGTAATATAATGCAAATACAGGCACACCTCATTTTGTTTGTGTTTTGCTTTACTGCACTTCATAAATATTGCATTTTGTTCTTTTTTTTTTTTTTTTTTTAGGAAATTGTAGGTTTGTGGCAACCCGGCACTGAGCAAGTATATTGGCGCTAATTTTAAAATAGCATGTGCTCAATTTGTATTTTTGTTTTAAATTTTTAGCTGTTTAACAAAATTTAACACAAATATAAAAAGTGTGCACATTCGATTGGAAAATTTGGCGCAAATTACTTGGTAATTGGCGGGTTTCCAAAAAACCTCAATTTCCAAAAAAAAAAAAAAAAAAAGAACAA
>CAUYSK010010764.1:0-15166 GCA_963575035.1 Avahi laniger
CAAGCAAGGAAGGCTTTATTCAAGACTAGAGGAATAAAGGTGTGCTACATTTATTTTCCATTGTTCTAAAAAAGGTCAATGGGACTAGGTCATTTGTGTTTGCTAATTGTTTCTTATCAAAGCAAGCTCCTTAACCTCCCACAGAGAGACAAGAGTGTTATCTTTCTTGATGATTACATTTCAAAGGATGGCTCCCAGATCCTTAATGATTTACATCTCAAAAGAGCATAAAGAGAATTTACCATTGCAAGTTTCCTAAAATAACAGTTCTTAAAAAGAGACAGAGGCCCCAAATCAGACGGAAGCCTGTCTAAAGTTTAGTCAAGCCTGGAAAATGTCAAGGGCATCGTGGCCAATAGTATGAGTATTCTAACTGGATACTCATGACTGCTTACCTGAACTTCTGAAATGTCTTTGCGAATAGTCTCCCTTCTTCCTCTCTTGCCTTCCTTACTCACCACAGATGAATAAAAATGAGATTTTTTTTTTCTATATAGAATTTCTTCCTAAGAATAAAATAGATATTTATAATGAATATTTAACCTTATTTAATAAATAGTCGCCAAAGTGAGTTTATAATAACATAAATAAAATTATATCAATCCCATGATTAAAATCCTCATAATACTTCTAATAGCATTTAGAGTAAAATACAAATTGCTTATGCATATTTACTAAGCCCAAAATGATCTATTTCTTTATGTGTTTCTCGGTCACCCACTTCTATTTTTACCTCACACATCACAGTATTCCCATGGTTGGGCCTTTAAATTAGCTCTGAGATTGGTCTGTGGTGCTTTTTAGCCTTGTACCAGTTATTAAGTTATTCTTTGTCTCCTCCAAATCCATCCTGCTATGCTCTGTTATGCTCGTCCATGCAACAATGGACCTGAGCCACGGCAAACGATATTTCTTTTTCTAAGTAGATTTTTATTTTGTTTTTGACAATAACAATTATTATATGGATGCTAGAGTGCTGAAGAAAAGATATACCTTGTTACTGTTGCCCTCCTATTCCTATGAGCTAGTGCTTCAGAATGATTCTTAAATCTAGTTTTCTAGTAGCAGTTTGATTTTATTCCCTGCCCCCCGTTTCTAGATTCTTTTCACACCTGCAAATCCAGCTTCTTCCCTACTTGCGGTAAGGAAAATTTCTGGGAATGGTGTCTGTCCTATGTTAGTGACTCCCCTAGTGACTCCCCTCAAAACATGTAGAAGTCCTAACCCCTGGCAACAGTGTGGTCTTATTTAGAAATAGAATACTTCCAGATGTAATTAAGATGAAAGTTAACGTAAGGTCACACTGGAATAGAGAGGGACCTTAGTACAGTTTTATTGGTGTCCTTATAAGAAGAGGAGAGAAGACACAGAGACAGATACACACAGAGGGGAGAATAAACCAGGTGAAGACACAGGTAAACAAAGGGAAGGTGGCCATGTGATGACGCAAGCAGAGATGAGAGTTATGCGGCTACAAAGGAAGTAGCATCCAGGATTTCCAGGAACACCAGAACTAAGAGAACGGTATGGAACAGACTCACACTCAGAGCCTTCCAGAAGGAGCTAACCTTATCAACATTTCAATTTTGGACTTCTTATCTCTGCAATTGTAAGAGAATGAATTTTGCTGGCTTAAATCATCCAGTTCCAGATACTTCGGTATTTCTGGTACAGCTCTTGGAAACTAATACAGTCCCCATGAGTCTCTGCCTTATAATTTTAAAACTTATAAATATGATATATTTTGTGATTGAGTTATATTTGTAATTACAAAATTTCTAAGACTTCTCATATTATTTAATATATGCTAAACAATGTATCTATTGTTATTGTTAACTTATATCCCGCAATTGCGTTACATTACATGGCACAGTTGACCTTAAAAGGGAGAGATTATCTGGGTGGACCGAATCTAGTCACAGAAATACTAAAAAGCAGAGAATTTCCTCTGACTAATGACAGAAGTGGATGCCAGGAGGGGAAGTCAGAAAGATTCAAAGAATAAGGATCTGCCATGTCATTAATGGATTGAGGGGAGCAAGTGATAAGGAAGGTGGGGGGCGTTTAGAAGCTAAAGGAGTCCCTAACTGATAGCAATCAAGGAAACAGGGGCCTCAGACCCTGTCAACAACCTGAATGAGCTTGGAAGAGACCCTTCCCTAGAACCGCTAGGTAAGAAACTGGCTGGACTACATTTCGATTTTGACCTTATGAGACCCTGAGCAGAAAATGTAGCTGAGCCTGTTCAAACTTCTGACTTACCGACTGTAGGATAATAAAGAAGTGTTGTTTTAAGCCACTAAGTTGGTGGTAGTTTGTTATGCAGAAAGAGGAAATTAGCATACCCACTGAGAGGTACCAAGAGCAGACATCCTCTCCTTAGAGGTCTAAGCCCTGTCTCTGAGAGCCTTTTCCTCTAAGCTCCTGTACATCAGCCATCAGTACTTTCTCCTCAGTGTTCTGTCGGCCTCCACAGCCCCCCTCTAAGCTGCTAGTTCTGAGTGTTGCAATGTTTTCTTTGTTTCCCCTAGCCTTCGGGGTTGTAGTCGCTTTTCAAAATTATATTCTTTTTGTTAGCTCAGTGTTTCCTTTGTGATTTTACTATTCACCAATGCCCGTTTAACCAATTCCTTTTACTAAATTCTTTTTGTTAAAAAAAGATTGTGGTTCCTGGGTGCCCGCCTGGATCCAAACTGATACATCTCGATCTTCACATAGTTGGCTTCTTTTTATCAGCCTCTTAAAGAAAAATGATATCTAATCTAAAGTAACAACTCAGTCACTCTCCACTGTAGGACTTTTTTGAATTATCTTATCAGCTTATTCTCTATTGAATATTTGGCTTGTTTTGTACTTGGTTGATTGGTCTTATCATTTTTATCTTCTCATAAAAATGATGGCTATATAGGAGCAGAAATGTTGCTTATTTGAATGCAGTTAACCTTTGTTTACACATGCTGTAATTAATGGTAGTGTGGCAAGGGGATTATCTTTTGTTTCAAAATCTCAACAGAAATTTAGAGCAGGTCAGATTCAGCTTCTGTAACACAGTTAGACTTGCTGAAAGATCAGTTCAATCCCAAGGCAGGACAAAAAATGGGGTCAAATAATGAATCCTGAAATGCTCTAGCTTAGCATTTACCATAGTATGCTTTGTAGGCGTGAGGAGAAACTTGCCTTTTCCCCCAAAAGTTTGCTATAAGATCAACTCACAATTAAGACAAATTAATAATAGAAATGTTTATTTACCAATACCATGCACATGGGGAGAATCACATAGTGATTACCCAATATCCTAATGGAATTCAGATATTTTTGTACGTGACATTTGGGGGGGGAGAAATGAAGAGTGTAGGTAGATAAGGGGCTGCTAGGGAGGATGAATGGATGGGGAAAGAGATTCCTGCAATCTATTGAGATAACAGGGATAGGAAGGAAAATCACTTTGCCCCCTTTCTTCTTTTGATCAGGTCAGTCTGGTTTGTGCAGATAGAGGGAAAGCCCCCTTCCAGTGCCTTTTAATTTGGAATGACCTTTTTTTTTTTTTTTTTTTTTTTTTGAGACAGAGTCTGGCTCTGTTGCCCGGACTAGAGTGCCGTGGCATCAGCCTAGCTCACAGCAACCTCAGACTCCTGGGCTCAAGCGATCCTCCTGCCTCAGCCTCCCGAGTAGCTGGGACTACGGGCATGCACCACCATGCCCAGCTAATTTTTTCTATATATATATATATATATATATATTTTTAGTTGTCCAGATCATTTCTTTCTATTTGTTTAGTAGAGACGGGGTCTCACTCTTGCTCAAGCTGGTTTCGAACTCCTGACCTGGAGCCATCCACCCGCCTCAGCCTCCCAGAGTGCTAGGATTGCAGGCGTGAGCCACCACACCCAGTCTCGAATGACCTTTAATTCACAATATTCTTTATACCAAAGAATCATATTTTGGGGTGAAATTTTCTGAGCTCCTTCATTCACCCTATCGGAACTTCTCTAGAAGTTTCATGCATTAAAAGCTGAATCAGTAGCTGTGGAGAGAGAGATCAGGTTAGTAGTCAAGTAAGAAGAGATCTGAAAATGGAGACAAGAACATAGATTAGAATGAGAATAAATAAGTAGAAAAGGACAGATCTGAGCACATTTCGCCATTCTCCATTAAACCAGTCTCCCATTCTTGAAAATAGGTCTTCATTAATTTTCTGGAAAATATCTCAGCTTTAAAGAAGTGCAAATCACAGTCTCTACTCTTCCTAAGTGGCTATCATTTTTGCCAATAAGCACGCAAGCTCCTCCCTGTTGGGCTGTCAGGGCATCCAGGAGGTAGCAGTTTTCAAATACAACAGCTCCTGGGCTGTTGACTTCTAACTGAAGTGCTCCAAATGCTTGTATAGTGATATCAGACTCTTGTTCTACTACCATGGAGAGTTTAAAAACTGTCTTTTCAATCTCATGAGTTCCAAATGCCAAGCAAAGAGAACTTAGAATTGTGACATACAAGTGGATTTTTTTACAATATTACATCTAGTACTTTGGCTTGGTACCACTTTATGAGCAAAAGAGCCCAAGTTTGTAAGTTGGCTGGTATTTAAAGTGGAGTACCTGAGGGTACTCTTCTATCAGGGGGTGTCAGATAACCAAGTCCACAGAGTCCTGAGCATCTAGGTGGGAACCATTTCTATACTTTATCACCACACACAATAAAAAGACCAGTGTAACGTCCAGATAGGGTTGAGCTGGAACCCGTGACCTCCCAGTTTGGAGTTTGCTGTGCCTCTTCTTCCTCATTCACACTTCCACATCTCCAGTGTCCATGTGTCCCTGTCAGTCTATGGGAGCAGAACAGGTTATGAAATATTTGATATTAAAGACCTTTGGTCTAGTTCTGGCAGTTGTAGGGCTTGATTTTGTCAGCTAAGCAAGTCGGTCCAGACTTTTGGTCTGTCCACATGTAATCTTTAGTGTCTGGGAACTTAACAAGGGGAGTGAGTTAACTACCCCAAGTTGCACAGGAATGGCTTGTGAGCCATTTACATCTGGTGGTTTGACAATCATTGACATCATGAGGGCCAGTTTCATTACCATCTAAGAGGTGTAAGAATGTCATCTGTGGAATCAAACCATACAGTCTAATCACTACTGTCTTAGTATGTCACCCAGAAAAGATCCAGCATCATCTCTGTTTTCAATGTAAGGGGAAAAATTCCTTTCCAGTGACATTACTTGAGCAAAAGACAGTTTTTGAGTTTCTACAGAGATCTTTCTGTGTCCAGTTCACCCACCAACAGGAGAAAGAAGCATGATGTTTCTCCTCTGGTTGTGGATGCTACATCTTGTCATACATCCATCTTCTGGACTGGTTCCACCAGGCACTAACATTGGCAGAAAAAAATAATGAGTTCAGGTTCAATTCCTTTGCATGGTCTATCTAGATGTTGGCATAACCGCCAATTAGATTGATTAGTCAGTCTGGCCAGGGTTTGAAAGACTGGTACGAAGGGATTCTGGATCTGTGCCTGATCTGCTGGAAAAACAATAAGGGTTAGTAAGAGTAAGGAATAGTTTGAAAGAATCATAGAGGTTGATTAAAGAGAGAATGGGATAGGTTGAGACAATCTCCACTCAGCTTTCAACGTGCAGTCCTCGAACGGGGAGGCTTAAAAGAAGTAATGTTTAAAAAAGAACATGGGGGGGGTTTGAAAGACAAAAAGAAATTTATAGATAAAAAAATGGGGTATCTTGATCCATGATCTTGGGAAAAGGCTGTCTGCTTTGTGTTGACATCTGCTTCAGGGACCTGGGAACTGACCCTGGAAATCCTTACTTTCAGGTCACCTGGAGGGGTTGTCCTCCAATTGTCTCGGTGTAATTTGGCATGGCTTGTGTGAATCCAGGAGGATTTTGCTTTTATGTTTATGGAAGCATAGGTAGTTAACAGTACTTTATTAGGGTCTCCCCAGTGAGGTGATGACACGAGTCTCCCTCTAAAACTTTGATGTACACACAATCTCTTGTGCACAGGATGACAAGGCCTGTCAATTGGCAGAGGCCATGCTCCTTTCACCTGTCCATGTTATGCTCCAAGCATATTAGTTAGTGTCTGTATGTAGCTATTCACGGTATTGAATTGTTCACTTAAATCCCCATAGTGTTCAGTCAGTCCAGGAATAGAAGGTTTATAGGTGTCAGTAGGCATGGGAGGACAGAACACTATTTCAAAAGGAATTAAATCATGTCTCCTAATTGGACCATTCTGGATTTTTATAAGGGCCAAAGGTAATGTTTCTGGCCATTTAAGTTCAGTATATTGACAGACTTTTCTCAAAGTCCTTTGTAGTTCTAGATTTTTACATCCACTTGCCCTGAGGATTGGGGATGATATGAAGTAGGAAATTTAATGAGTACCCCAGAGCCTTTGTAAACAAATGATTAAAAATGAGTCCCTTAATCTGACTCAATCCACAAAGGAACACCAAAACAAGGAATAATCTCAGTTATTAATTTCTTTACCACTGTTGTAGCATCAGCACACTTAGTTGGGTAGTATTTGTTCTATCCACAAATCATGTACACAATAACCAAACAGTGAGAAAGCCTAAATCTGGAGGTAAATATACAAAATCAATTTGGAATGTTAAAAAGGGATAATGTGAGCCTTTGGGGACAAGTTTTCTCCAGAGATTTGGTGAGATTTACAAGCAGTGCACTGGGAAATAATGCGGTCAGAGATATTATAGATTCTGGGGTAGTACCAACTATAGGTAGTACCAACTATATATATGCACTTTTTCTTAATTATCTCCCATTGGTACGTATCTCCCATGTGATAAAAGATAAGTGTAAGTCAAAAAGTTTAAAAGAAAGGGGGCCATAGGGACCCTGTTTGGCCGAATATGCAATCTATCTGGTATTATAGATCCATTGGCAAAAGAAGTATCAGCAGAAATTAAGAAACAAGATTTCTAAATTGTGTCAACTATATGGCAGACTCAAAAGGCATATTTGGAGTCTGTGTAAATAGTGGCAGCTTTTCCTTTTGCCAATGTGAAAGCTCTAGTGAGGGCTATAACAAAATTGACTTAAGACATTTTGGGGTGAGCTTGAGTGTCCTGAGATATTTCATGTTCTAAGTAAGTAACAAATATCCTTATCCACTGGAGTTCAGACCCAGAGGCTTTATGGCCTCATTCAGCTAGAGTCTTTAAAACAACGAGTCTTAGAGAGCACCTTTTTTACAGAATAAAAGATTATTAACATACTGAACAAGACTGGATCTCTGGGTAAAGGTTAGAGTCTAAATCAGCTCAGAGAATGAAAGAATGTTGAAAGAGACTCACAGTATCTCTGAGGTATTCAGGTCTACATTAACTATCTCCCTCTGAAGGTGAATGTAAACAGAAATTGTGAATCAGAATACAACAGAAATGAAAGGAAAGTTGAGCAGAGGTCAATTACTATATTCTTAAAGTCATGTGAACCAAAAAGTATTTGAGTTAGTTTCTATCTTCTTGATAAAATATTTGATTTAAGCACTTATTATTTTTAAGCTAATTAATTAGAAGAACTCTTTTTATATAATTTGGTAGTAAAATATCATATACAAATGACATATATAAACACATATACAGATATACAGACAGAAGAAGTTCTAATAGGTCTTTTAAAAATTTCTATTTGCTGACTCTTAAATATTACTATTTTCTTTTATTCAGACTATCAATCATTTAATTACCTATTTTATTGTTTTAAGCAATTATTAGCTAGGCAACAATTTTCTGTTAGTAAGATTTTGCCACTTCAGTAAGCATTTGTTGCTTCTAAGTCCTAATATTTATACATGTATTGGTAGTCAGAGCTAGAAAGTAGAGTACTCAGTTCTTCAGAAATTAAGGATCTTATTTTTACCTTAAATCTTGACTTTGGCTCTCAGATCTCCATGATCAATTTAGGCAACACTTTTTTCTTACCCAAGAGCACAAGAAAAAGGAACAAAGACAAGGAACACAGAAATCTCTGTGAATTCCTGGAGTCCACACCCCTGTAGTATTGCCATTTACTATTAGTTTCTGTAGGACCTTGTCAGACATTTGAGGCCTGTAACTGTAATCTAAATTAATTAGTGATCAGATCCAATCTGATCCCAGATCTAGTTCAGTTTCTTTCATGACTTCTGAACCCAGTTAGGATAAAAAATTTGCTCAAATAAACTCAGAAAACTCAAAACACAAATCTGTAGCATTTTGGAATCTGACAGAGAACTTCCCCACAAGCCTCAGTTGCAAGGAGAAAGCAAAGGACATCAGGTCCAGCAGGTACCTCGCATGGATTGTCAGTGCTTCTGAAGGTTTCTGGGAGCTCTATCTTGGAACCCACTTTTGATAAAAATTAAATTTAATAGAGTTTAATTGAGCAAAGAGCAATTCACAAATTGGGCAGCTTAACTGGAACAGGTTCAGAGAGACTCTAATGCTGTAGTGTGCTGAAGAAAGTTGATGGACACAGAAGAGAAAGTGACCTACAGAAAATGTAAATGAGGTATAGAAACATCTGAATTGTTACATCTCAGCAATTGCTTCACTTAAATGCACTTTGAACAGTTGGCTATATTTGATTGGCCAAAACTCCATGATTGGCAAAGAAGAAAGGGTAGAAAGGAGTGAAGGTGAATGAAGCAAACTTTAGCTGGGAAAAATAGCTGACATTTTTGCTTTTGAACTTTTAAACTAAAGAAACCAATAATCCTTAACCAAGGCTATAACTTAATGAAAGAAGCAAGAGGTATCTTGAAAGAAATGGAGAACAATTTTTGGAGGATCTAGAAAAGGTGCGGAAAACAACTCAAAGAAAGAAAATTCTCAATAGCCATAAATGAGGCTTAACTCAGAATTTCGTGTAGTCATATTTTCAAAGGTCACAGTTTTTCAGCTGACCATTCATACATAAATGTCTAAAAACCCCTTATGTCTCTGCAAAATACAAGAAAGCAAAAGCTGTGTACAGAAGGGAAGAGAATCAATGAATGGAGAAATTTATATAAATATCAAAATCAGAAATGCCCATGAATCAAACCTGAGGTGAAAGCACAGAACTTTAATTATTAGACTCTGAAGCAAATTGGCTTATGCCATCATTCCCACAGAGGCAGTATTCAAGGGATTTATTTTTGTCTTTGTTTTAGATCAGATAGTCTCTCTTCAATTTTGTCAAGAGAATTTTTAAGGCTAGACACAACATAATGTGTCTTCTTAAAATCTGTTTTTTCTATTAATACAAATAAGGCAATTGTTTGAATAAAAGATCTCTAAAATTTATTTTTCAAAAAATTTAGAAGCTGGGCACGGTGGCTCAGGCCTGTAATTCTAGCACTTTGGGAGACCCAGGAGGCGGATCATTTGAGCTCAGGAGTTCAAGATCAACCTGAGCAAGAGCAACAGTGAGACCCCGTCTCTACTAAAAACAAACAAAAAAAAAGTAGAAGGAAAATTAGCTGGACAACTAAATAGAAAAAATTAGCAGAGCATGGTGGCGCATGCCTGTAGTCCCAACTACTCTAGAGGCTGAGGCAGGAGGATCGCTTGAGCCCTAGAGTTTGAGATTGCTGTGAGCTAGGCTGATGTCATGGCACTTCTAGCCCGGGCAACAGAGTGAGGCTCTGTCTTAAAAAAAAAAAAAAAAAAAAGGAAAGAAAATTTAGTTCTTCAATTTAAAGCATCCATCTTTTGGCCATTAATCTCAATGGTATATTTATTCCAAAAGTGACTCAATCAAATACCTCTTTATAGAAAGCCCAGGTGATAATTTTTCAGGTTTAGCCTGAAGAGGGCACAGAGAAGGCAATTTCCAAGATTGCCACAAATTCACTCTCAAAATTATACAAAGTCCTTTTAAGACAAAGACTCAAACCCCACAGCATGACATATTTGGTACAAAGAGTGTGCTGCTTAAAATCTCATGTGTCTCAGTCTCCCAATCTTTTCAGATTGGCTGCCTGACATGTTCCAAAAAAATGCGCCCTCTGGATGGTAGAGACTGAGGAGAGAATTCCCAGTCAGTCACTAGACAAGCTCAGGGACATGATACAGGATGAGAAGGAAACCGTTACCGGAAATCCAGCACTTGTCCCCCAGTCCACATCAGAATAATGAAGAGAAGTGGTTCGAGGAGAAAGAAAGAGAAGTTTATTAATTTGCCAGCAAAGAGGACGTTGGCAGACTCCTGTCTCAAAGTACCAATCTCCTACTTCTTAGCAGAAGTACAGAGCTCTCAAACGTTCTGACTCATCTCATCTTTGGTTAAAACACTCTCATGACCTCTGCCCAGATTAATCCCATCTTGGGGCTAAAATGATCTCGTGACCTCCACCCAGACAATCCCCCTGAGACATCTCCTGTGGGACAAAGAACAAAAGACATTCCCCTGCTCCTCTCGACCACCGGCCTGAGAAAGTGATGCCCAGATCATAGTTCTCCAAAAGGAGTAGGGGGTGTTTTAAAGAGACATAAAACCTTTTCACCATTTTCTCAAGCCATTTCTTCTGTTACCATATTCCCCCTTGTCTTTGGGAGAAGGGGCTACTACTCTGCTACAAAACCTTACATAGTTTTTGTTTCCGGGGCCCTGCAGCAATGTTTGCCTTAGTACACGCCAGTCCAGACAGAACCGTGTAGCTCGCTAGTCTGGCTCAAACGTCAGGCTCACGAGGTGCTAGGCCTGTGTTCTACACTATGGTAACCCTCTTCATGACAAAAACAACACAGAAAGACAATTGGCAAAAGAAAGAAGAACAACAATAAACAATAACAACAAAAATAAAAGCTATTTCTGAGAAGAGATGGAATCAAACAATGTGACTATTCATACCACAAAGTACCAAAAAATATACCAACACCAGAGTTGCTCACAAGACTAGTCACTCACACAAAATTTTCTCTCATTAATCTTAAATTTGAAAAGGACATTGATCTTTTACCGTCTGTTCGACCAGACCCCACAAAGAGAAACGCCAGGAGTCTGACTGGTAAGTACGGTACCTTGTCATGCAGCCAGCCGGTCTGAGTTCCAATTTCCTCACTGTGGCTTTCGGGAGAGCAGCTTTGAGATTCGGCCAACTACGCCAAACTGTAGGGGTGAGGGCAAACTTGCCCTTTCCCCAAAAAATTTGCTGAAAGATCAACTCTCAATTATGGCAGATTGATAACAGAAATATTTATTTACCAATACAGTGCACATGGGGAGAATCACATAATGATTATCCAATATCCCAATGAAGTTCAGATATTTTTATACATAACTTTTAGAAGGGAGCGGGGAATGAAGAGTATAGGTAGATAAGGGGTTGCTAGGGAGGATGAATGGATGGGGAAACAGTAAATTAACCGAAGAGAGAGGTATTATGTTTCAAATGATTGGGCTGGGTCTGGTTGTAATCCTGTTCTTCTTTCCTGCAATATATTGAGATAACAGGGAGAGGAAGTGAAGTCGGTTGTCCCCTTTCATCTTTTGATCTGGTCAGTCTGGTTTATGCAGATGGAGGGAAAGCCCCCTTCCAGTGTCTTTTGATTTTGAATGGCCTTTAATTCAAAATATACTTTATACCAAGTGGTCATATTTTGGGGCAAAATTTCCTGAGCTTCTTCACTTTTTAATAACAGTTTAAGTAATTATGTGTATAATGTACTCATTTGGAAATTCAGATTGTACCTTGTTTAGCATATATTAAATGATATAAGAAGTCATAATAGAAAGTTTATAATTACAAAGCTTTGTCCCTTAAGTCCAAAAACTTATTCAAAAATGTAATTATAATAGGTTCAGTGCATGTGATAAGTCAATCCATCCAGACACCAGGTTGCATCAGAGAAACAGGTTTAATCATAGGATGCCCATTTGAGGACAGGGGAGGAAACCTCAAATCCACCTCTCAGAGGAGTTTGGGGCTAGGGATTTTAAAGGATTTGGAGGGGTAGGCAGCATTGGCATTGTTTGGTCAAAGAGTCCAGGGAAAGGAGAAATGAAGAAGCTACATTTTCATGTTGATTAGGTTCCCCCGTGGGGGTCTTCAAAATGATTGGCATCAGCCTTTCCTCTGGAATCCAGCATCTGAAAAAGATCTGAAGCAATTCTTAAACAAAGGACTTATGATTCTACCATCAGAAATCCTATCTATAGGGAAATTGAGAATGCAAATGGTCAGAATCTAGGGCTACGTGATTTTTCGTTACAAGAGAGTCAAAGTACAGCTTGATTAATGCTTAATTATGACTATATTTTATCCAGAATTCTTGTTAGCCTTGTCAGAGCAGTTATAAAATTAGGACCTATTTTTTATGTAAAACCTTGGATGGGGGGGGAGAGTAATAATACATCACCATTAAAGTTAATAACTTCCCCAATTTTGTATATGTACAAGTGATATTGGCAGGCAAAACAGGATGTATAACAGGCCATGGATCAGAGAAACTACATAATTGCTAAAAAGATAATTCTATCCAAAGCAATTCAATTTGAAGTTTTTTAACTTTAATTTAATAAGCTTGATAAGTATAAAATCTTCATTTCTCTTCGGGTTGCTTAGACACAGCCTTAACTGACTCTTTATATAATCATCACCAAGTAATTATATTCCAGCTGGATGCTTTGTGACTCTCCTTTGACCACAAATTAGTTTGCACAAAATGACACAAGCCATATTGTGTGGCATCTTTTATTACTGCCAGTCACTGACATGTAGCTGAGAACAATGGATATATTTTGAACAAGAATTGTGCTATTATCTGGAAGACCAAATGCAAACCTGACTAACTACAAATGTCTAGGGAATTATTTTAGACTTTTTTTTTCTGAATTCCCTGTCCCTCTCCATAGTAATGTAACTAATTATTGGCAATACCTTTACATGTAGTACAAGTTCATAAGATGTTTTTCTTCCCAGTTTTTTTTCCTCCTCAATGAAGTAGAGTTTACATATGAAGTATTAATAATTAAATTAATTGCTCGAGGCTGTGGATCATCACACTGAGCCCTTTTCTTACCTCCAATGGCATGAGGCAAATGCAAATACTTTACAAAGCAACAGGGAATAAGGGAAACAAGTATTGTTCTTTGAGATTATCACAGACAAAAAGACATGAAACCTCCACTCAGCTTTTCAAAACAATATTTTATGAAAAACTCTATTTTTCTTGCATGGAAAAGCAATTCAGTGAACAATTCTTTTATAAATGCAAATTCTTAATTATACAGTTCCACATAGTACAAATTAGTCATCTTCCTAATAACTATTCACATATCACCTCATGAAGAAAAGAAAATAAGAGCAATTTTTATTTCTAAATATTTGCTCAAATCGAAAAAAATAATAAACTAAAACAATACTTGACAGTGTAGGTATATGCACACAGCAAGTGCTAATAAGAAAAACAATTAAATAAGTAAATGAAAAACTTTTTAGAATTATTATATTGACTTTAGACTGAAAGGTTTTATATCAATTATCTTATTGTGGTGATGGTATAAAATAAAAATATAAAATTTTTTAACCTAAATATAAATTCTGTTTTTTACTTAAATGTATATTCAATTAAACTTGCTGAAAAAATTTGTAGAAATAAAGGGTATTCATAATTTAAAATCAAACAAATTAAATAGTGCTAACACATTAGAAAATTCAGAAGCCAACCTTAAAATCAGATAGTCATGACATCAATTTTTATATTTTATGCTAAGAATAAAATATTATTGAGTACATGACAAAGATTTGCATTAGCATTATATCTGATGTAGACATGTGAAATTAAAAGTTAGAAAAAGTAATGTCATATGAAATCAAAATATGAAGAATTCTGTTGTTTCAATGTGGATAATAGTTCACTGTTATTCTTAGTGTCTTCAAAATCAAAACATAAAGACTATACTCTCAATATTCAATATATTTTTGCAATTCTGCATGAACTTTGCTAAACTGAGGTTCGAAAATACTAATGAATCTTTTGTAGATTTATATTAACTAACTTCTAACTTTAATTATCTCTTTTTATTTTTTTCTTACAAATTATTTTTCAAGCCTCAAGTTATGGTATAACAGAATATATTGAACAAGACTATACTTCATTTTTCTCTTTTCAAATTGAAATTTTCTTTTTTACTTCTTATATGGAAGTGAACTATACATTTTAATTATTTTAGTTTATTTCCTTCTTTTTCTTATTTTTAAAATATTTGTTCTTTTCATCCCTTGATACTATGATTCTCCTATGCTCTCTCAATCTCTTGATTTTTCTCCCTAATTTTCCTGCAAATGCATTACTTTTCTAAGTCATAAATGAAACGACGTAATTTCAAGTTCTGTCACTGAATTAATAAAAGAATACAAGTAAAAGAATGCTGAAATCCCATGCCCTAGAATTAGAAAGAGAACTATTCTTTTTCTGTAACATTTTGGACCTCCTGATGTTCAGAGAGTAAAGATTTAAGAAGACAATAAAGGAATCAATTGCAATAGTCAAGATGGGAAGTGATTAAAACATTTAATGGAACCATTTCATGATTGTGTTCATTGTCGCAGCATTGCTATGTCTTACAAGGATCACCAATGCACACAAATGCATGAAAAATAAAAATGCTTGGATCAATATTTTATTTTTCTTTGCTTCCAATTTTAATTTTCTAAAATATAACCACATTATGATTTTTAATGTGTAGCATACATATTATGTCTTGTCTTCAAAATCATCTCCCCAGTGATTACTCATTCCTTCCATTTGTACCTCCATCCTGACCACCGTATGAGTCCATGGTTAATCAATAAATAAAGAAATAAATTCTATCAAGAAATACAGTTTATAAGGCAAAAGAAAAAAAAGGATCATTTGATAAAAAAGCTGAATGAACTGAGGGAAAAAGTCATGGAAATAAACTAAGAAAAGAGCTACGTAGCCCTATGTTCATTCTGTTCAGAATTATTTCAGGTAAAACAGATATCTTAAAGTCTTATGCAGATAGTGTTGGGTTTTTAATTTCATCTTTATTAATTGTAACCTGAACATATAGCAGACACTTTGTGTGTCAGAGACAGAGTTCCTGTACTTCACATCACAAAATGGGTCTGCTCCCCTTGTCTCAGTTCTTATCCTTAATGTGACATGGCTAGAGTTGATGAGAATTTTTCCTGCGTG
>CAUYSK010010766.1:0-21977 GCA_963575035.1 Avahi laniger
CTGGTGGCGCATGCCTGTAGTCCCAGCTACTCAGGAGGCTGAGGCAGGAGGATTGCTTGAGCCCAGGAGTTTGAGGTTGCTGTGAGCTAGGCTGACGCCACAGCACTCACTCTATCCTGGGCAACAGAGTGAGACTCTGTCTCAAAAAAAAAAAAAAAAAAAAAAGTGAAATGCCCTGAATAGGCAAATATCAACGGACAGAAAGTTGATTAGCGGTTGCCAGGGGCTTAAGGGAGGTGGCTGCTAAGGTGTATGGAGTTTCTTTTGAGGGTAATGAAAACGTTCCAGAATTAGACAGTGGTTAAGGTTGCACAACTTTGTAAGTATACTAAAAACTGCTGAATTGTACACATTAAAAGAGCAAATTCCATGGTATGTGATTTGTATCTCAATAAAGATGTTATTTTCTTTAACCTAAAAAAAAAATATGATGTTGTCACTCTGGTCTTTAAACTCAGTGAACCAAAATTTTCAGCCTCGGCGTGTCCCACTAGGGACAAGCCCCATCACCTCTCTGGCCCTGGTTTCTTCTAACCCCATCACTTGCCGGCTGGCTACACTGGCCTGCCTTCAGTTCTCACTTCAGGGCTTTAGCATTTCTTTTTTTTTTTTTTTTTTTTTTTTTTGAGACAGAGTCTCACTCTGTCACCCAGGCTAGAGTCCTGTGGCGTCAGCCTAGCTCACAGCAACCCCAAACTCCTGGGCTCAAGCGATCCTCCTGCCTTAGCCTCCCAAGTAGCTGGGACTACAGGCATGCACCACCATGCCCGGCTAATTTTTTCTCTATATATATTTTTGTCCAGATAATTTCTTTCTATTTTTAGTAGAGACGGGGTCTGGTTCTTGCTCAGGCTGGTCTCGAACTCCTGACCTTGAGCAATCCACCCGCCTCAGCCTCCCAGAGTGCTAGGATTACAGGCATGAGCCACCACGCCTGGCCAGGGCTTTAGCATTTCTTGTTCCTTCTGCCTGGAATGTTTTTTCTCCAGCTGTTCCCCTTCCTCTTACCACGTGAACACACACACTCACACACAATTCACTTTCAATCAGATAAGCATAAAGTAAATGAAAATTAAAACCCGTTTTTATGTCTTAGATCGACAAATGTAAAAACTTGTGCAGTTTTGAGATGGTGGGTAAAATACCTATTTTATATCGTAATGCAGGGAACTCAAATTGTTACAGTGCTAATGGAGGATAATTTGGTGAAATCTTTCAAAATGCAAAATGTACCAACTTGCAATTATTATAGCAATCAACAACAAAAAGATACATTCAGCCTGGCTGTGGCTCATGCCTGTAATCCCAGCACTCTGGGAGGCCGAGGCAGGATGATCACTTGAGGTCAGGAGTTCGAGACCAGCCTCAGCAAGAGCGAGACCCCCGTCTCTACCAAAAAAAAAAAAAAAGAAAGAAATTAGCTGGGAAACTAAAAACAAATAAATCAAAAAATTAGCTGGGCATGGTGGCACATTCCTGTAGTCCCAGCTACTCAGGAGGCTGAGGTAGGAGGATCGCTTGAGCCCAGGAGTTTGAGGTTGCTGTGAGCTAACCTGACACCACGACACTCTAACCCAGGCAACAAAGCAAGACTCTTTCTCAAAAAAGAAAGAAAGAAAGAATGATACGTTAAAACCACCATCTGTTTGGGAAAATTAGAATGGAAATTCCAAAATAATGTAGGATACAGCTAAATCACATGGTAATAAGAACCAACAGGCAGATAAATGGGGAGCCTAGATTATAACTGCGTATGGAGGCTAACGACCCTCGAGTGCTCAGGAGGTGACATTTGAGCCAAGGCCTGTCAGATAAAAAGGAGCAAATATCTGGGAGAAGAGCATCTAGGCAGGGGGAACAGCCAGTGCAAAGGCCCTGAGGTAGGAATGAGCTTTGGGCATTTAATGACCAGAAGGAAAGACAGTGTTTGTGCCATGTGCAGAGCAAGTGGAAAGAGGTAGGCATGGGTTTAGAAGGACCTGCCAGGGTTGAGGGTCCGATTAAACCTTGTGGGATGTTCAAACGGGGAGCAATTTGCTCTTTCAGAGGCTCCAGCTTCCTGGGCCTGTTTTACTTCAATTGTAAAACGGGGGTAGGCCTCTGAGGTTCCCTCTGATTCCAGACATTTTCTGCACTCCTCATGGCCACCCCAATGAAGGTGCCATCCCCCTAATGCAGGGGGTCCCCAAGTTATGGTGAGTTGTATTATTATTTCCTTATGTATTACAGTATGATAATAATAGGAATAAACTGCACAATAAATGTAATGCGCTTGAATCATCCTGAAACCATTCCCCTCCTCCGTAGTCCGTGGAAAAATTGTCTTGCATGAAAACGGTCAGTCCCTGGTGCCAAAAAAATTGGGGACCGTTGTCCTAATGGATGAGGTACAAGCCCAAAAAATCTAAAGCACTTTCCCAGGGCCACAGAGCTATAAAGTCCAGCGTCTGTATTTGAACCCCAGCAGTGTGGCCCCAGAGCCCCTGCCCTTAACCTCCATTCCATAGCACACTCCCCCTAACCCTAGTAGGCTCCGCAGAGCAGTGTGGTTACGCGTCTGCTTCGGCGGCAAATCTTGCCATGCCACTTACAAGCTGCAGCATCTTGGGTTAGTCACTTAACGTCTCCTGGGCCCATTTCCCTATCCATACAATGTACACCCCAACATGTGCTTCAACCAACACAACACTTGGCCCAGCAAGAGGAATCACGGGTGAATTCCAAACTACTAGGCGACTTTCAGTCCGGCGGGGGTGGGGAGTGGAGGGGTGAGTTTTGGGGAAAAGAGACGCGGAGTATTCCTTTCTTGCCTTGTTTCCTCCATTCAGCCGCGGAACAACTCTCGGTCCCCCGCCCCGTCCCCGCTCCTGCGCCCCCCCCATATTTTCCCCCTCGGGCTGAAAAAGGTCGTGGTCCCTTTAAGGCCCGCCCCTCCCTCTCCCAAAACTTCCCAGTGTCTGCTCTTTTCGATCCGGGACGGCCGGCCAGGCTCACCGCCGAGCTGGTAGGGGCTGGGGGCGAGGGGACGGGCAGGGGCGCGGGGGGACTGGTGGGCGGCGCCGCCCGCGGCCGCGTCCCGCAGTCGGAGCAAAGGGGTGGGGGAGGGGCGGAGGCCGGGAGCGCGGGGAGCGGAGGACGCGGCCGGGCGAGCGGCCTGGGACGTGCGGCGCCAGGGGCCGGTCCCCGCGTTCAGTCCGCGCGCGCCGGCGCGAGGGGCGTCCGGGCCGGGCGCGGGGGCGGGGAGGGGAGGGGCCCCTTCTCGCCCCCTCCCCCCCATCGCATTCCTCTGACGTCGGGACCTCGCGACCCCGCCCTTCAGTGGCACCAGCCCCGCCCTCCCCCGTCACGCGGGACACGTGGTTTGGGCGCCGCGCCGCCCGCACTCTTTCCGCCGGAATTTTCGGATCTTCGTGGTGTGACTAAAAACAGACTGAGGTCCCCATCAGACACCCCCAAGTTTATTTTCCCAAACCAGCAGACCCGCCAGGCATGGCCTACTCTTCTAGTGCCATCGACCCCATTTCGAACTTAGTTTCCTTGGAGACCCCCTACTCGGGATCCCCATTTCAGCTCGGTGGAAAAGTGCCGGAGCACCTTTGGGGCGGCCGCCGCAGTTCCCACGACGCTAGCTTCGCCTTCTAAGTGCATATCTCCCTGGAAGGTATCCCCAAATCGCTAGCGCCCTGAGGACGGATCCTGGGTCAGCCCCTGTCCGCCCAGCTCCCCTCCAGTGCGGCTCTGCTGGAGCTTGGAGACTCAGGAGGGCATTCTCTGCAAGGCAGTGCGGGTGGCCCTACTCGCCCTCGAGGGGGTAAGGCCCGAGGGACGCACAGACCGCAAGAGCGACTACCCTTTCAGGGCGCTTGCATTGTGCCCGTGCTGTACCGGGTGCTTGGCAGGCGGGCCGCCCTCACTAAGGCCAAGGCAGAGGCCACCGCGCCCTCGCTATGCAGGACTTCCTGTGATGATCCAGAGTGGTCAGAGCTGTCACGTGAAAACCATGGCCTGAGTTACAGAGTGAAGGAATCTAGTAGTCTGGGACGGTAGGGACCTGCGAAGGATTGCAGGGACGAGAGGGATTGGCCCTTAGGTCATGCACGAGGATAGTGGAGAAAGTTTTCTAGGTGGGTCTGCACACAGGCAGAGATGGAGAAGCGCGCAAACGATCCTTTCCCTAGAAGACAGGAATTGTGGCTGAATGCAGAGGTGGAGTGGTTAAAGGACGGGGCGAACACGGCAGGGTCCGAAGGCAGTCGGCAGCAGCGAGTTGTTTTATACTGAGGAAAAGGGTCAGATTTGGGGTACCTACTCCACCGGTATTGGTTAGGTTAGAGATGCAGAGGAACAGTGTATAATGATGGGGACAGAGTTGCTGTCAGTCTTGGTGTAGCTTTTCGCCGTTGCACACAGCAGTTACTCAGTAAGTATTCCGGGTGCTGCAGGCCGTCACTCCCTTAGAGGATCGCCCCGCCTCTGGAGGCGCGTGAAAGCATATTCGCGCATGCGTTCTCGCCATCCTTCTTTCCTAGACTGCGCCAAAGAGCGCCTACCCGGGGTGGAGCTCCCCTTTTTCAGCCAATCAGAGACTGTCAGTCGTCCTACCATCTGCTGACAGGGTACTCTTTCCGCTCTCCATTGGCCAATCGGTGGATACGCAGAAGATGGGCATTTGCAGTAACCACTGGAGAGAGACAACAGGAACTGGCTTCCTCGTCTCCTTCCGAAGGGGCGCGGGAAGGCGGTCATTGTGACGGGGGGGGGACTAAAGGCTTTTGGTTTGACGGATTAGCAAGAAAACCAATGAAAGTGGGAAGGAGGCGGGGCTTATCAGGCGGTTTGGAGCGCCGCTCCTATCAGGTGCTCCTGTAGAGTACAGCAGTGCCAAAAACCCGACCTATCAAATTGGATTTTATTTTAAGGCGGCGGGTCGACGAAATGACTGGCAGAAAGCGTTCGCCTATAAGGAGTGTCCCGGACAAACGAGGGCGGGCCGTCCAGCAGAACGGCGTGCGCAGTACCCAATAGGCTCAAAAGGCGTGCGGATCCTTCCCCTCCCCCCGCGGCGGGACCAGTGGCTCCCCCTATCGGGTGGGGGCGGCGGGTGACGGGCGTGTCCCTCCCCCAATGAGAGGCGGGGGGAGGCGGGTTCTGCGCCGCCATGTCGCGGAGGCTGCTGCCCCGGGCGGAGAAGCGGCGTCGGCGGCTGGAGCAGAGGCAGCAGCCGGACGAGCAGCGGAGGCGGTCGGGAGCGATGGTGAAGATGGCGGCGGCGGGCGGCGGAGGCGGCGGTGGCCGCTACTACGGCGGCGGCAGTGAAGGCGGCCGAGCCCCTAAACGGCTCAAGACTGACAACGCCGGCGACCAGCACGGAGGCGGTGGCGGTGGCGGTGGAGGAGCCGGGGCGGCGGGCGGCGGCGGCGGGGTGAGGCCAGAGCCCTAGGCGCTGGGAAGGCCGCGAAATGGGGGGGAAATTTCCTGCCTCGAGGGTATTTATTTTTTGGGGGGTTTCTCTGCGCACGCGCCCAGGCCCTCGCGCCGTTGACGGGGTGGGGGAGGGGCGGTCGTTGGGCAAACGGCGGGGTTTGCGCGAGGACAGGCGCCTGCGCGTGCGCGCAATCCGGAGCGGTCTTGTGTTGGGGGGGGCGCGGAGGAAGTCTCTCGCGCGGCAAGCGGCGCACTGCGCAGGCGCCGCGGGCTGGCGTGTGGGGTCCGGGCACGCGGCCGGACCGCTTTTTTTTTTTCCTTTATCATTTTCTTCTCTGGCCCCATGCGCAGGCGTACTTCTCCCGCCAGACCTCGTGGGCGGTTGGGAGAGCGCCTGGTGAGCGGGAGCGGTGGGCGGTGGCTGGCCTTGTCCTCTCCTGAGTGAGGAATTCCGTCCCATAGCAATCTCTGTCACGTCCAGCCTTGTTTCTATACCGAAGTTGATTTATTTGAGGATATACCCCTGGAACCGGATATGACCTTCATTTTTGGGGTCATTGAAAACGGCCAGACGGACTTAGGAAAGGCGCTTGTAGCTGTTTGGGAGTTTGGTCGAGTTTGGAGCCATCACAAGTTTGCTTCCAATTTTCAGGGGTTAACTGGGTGCAGAGTTTGGTAAATCAAAATATACTCTGGCCGTGTTGGAAGAGATCACCAGTTGTTGCTTTTGGGTTGGGGCCCAGTCTCTGCTTCTCTAGGTTCTTAAAGTCGTCTCCATCAGCCTCTCCAGGATTTTCCACCGTTTATCGGCTGTGGTTTGCTAGCTTTTTAATCTTCACTAACTGTTCCAAATGTTTTAAAGACATCTTAGTTGAGTCCTATTTAATGCTCTTTTGTGAGGCTAGGGGACGTATTACGGTATCTGATTGACAGGAGGAGACAGGCAAAGAGGGATGAACTAAATAAGGTTAGGTCGTATTGCTAGTGAGGGGCAAGGAACTCCAGCCTTGGGCTGGTAACTGAGCCAGGTATTCCTCCTGTGGTTTGTGTGGTTCATTCCTGAAATAGAACCCAATTTTACCCCTGTTCCATGGGCTTCTGCCTAGTGATTCTGACAGGAGGCTGGGCCCAGAGCCCAGGAGAGGTGGCAGAAAAAGTTACTTTTCTCATGATTCCCAGAAAGATACTTATCCTGGGAAGGAGCTGCCTGGGTTCTTAATGCAATGGACTGGAATTTGTCTTTTTTCTGAAAAGAGCTTCCCAGCCCTGTTTTTCCTTAATTTGGCCTATCCAAAGTAGGTTTTGGTGCAAAAGCAATTAAAGACTAGAAAGGGTCGAGACTGGTCTGGCTGCTACAGCTTCTGGGGCACATGCTGCTTTGCCCTGATTGGACCTGGAGTGAGTGGTAGGGAACAGACATGCTTGGCTAGGCAATGATGGCTCAACCAATGAAGGAGCAAAGAAGTCAGGGTACATGTAAAGGGGATAGCCTCCTTCAGAGTGCAGCAGACAACTGTTTGAGCCTTTCTTGCCAGCCTGTCCCCTTTCCAAACCACTCTTTCCATGTTTCTTTGATTGAGTGGACCAACGGGTGGAGAGACAGGTCCTTGGAGGAGAGTAAGATTTGAGATTTGTATGATCCTTCCTCCATTCTGCCTTCCCAGAAGCTACAGCATGAGCCAGTGGGCAAGTGGCCACCCACTAAAGGCTGCTGCTCTGCTGGTCCAGGATCCTTTTGGGGTGATTAGCTTGAATTGCTGCCCCTGGTCTGACCTGTGCATCCTTCCTTGGCGACCCCAGCTGTCTTATCTGACTAGGTCTACAGCAGCACAGAGGTCACCGGGCGGGGCTGCCATCTTGTAAAGCAAGAAACGAAGTCTTGTTTCTGCTTCCTTCCTCAGGAGAACTACGATGATCCACACAAAACTCCCGCCTCCCCAGTTGTCCACATCAGGGGCCTGATTGACGGCGTGGTGGAGGCTGACCTTGTGGAGGCCTTGCAGGAGTTTGGACCCATCAGGTACTGGGCTCAGGCCAGGAGTTGGGTTTCCAGAGAAGTTAACTCCTTGGTGTCCTCATGTGTCAGCAGTTTCTGATTGAAAGTAGTTATTTTGCCATTCTGGTTCAGGGTTCTTTGGCTGGGGCCTGTGGGTCCGCTACTCTTGAATTGGCCATTGTACCTTGGGTCAGGTTACAATAAGTACCATGTTTTTTTCCCTTCCTTTCACCTCCTCTGCCTTGTGGTTTCTAGTCAACGTTTTTTCAGTCAACGTTTTTTCAGTCAGAAAGTATTTGTTGAGTGTCTGGTGCATGCTAGGTGCAGTAGTGAGCAAAATTGTCTTGAATTCCTCCTTTGAAAAGTATTGCCCACCCACAGTGATCTGCACTGTGATAGGGTCAGCCCAGGAGTCTCTGGGGGGCATCTTCTTAGTCAGGGGAGGAGAGATTGGGAGGGTGTCCCAGAGGTGGTGACTTAGCTATATGCCTCTTTTGCCTGTAGTACCACTTGTAGCATGGGGTGTTCGGGTTAGGAAACCGTGATATGGTTTTGGAGCAGTCAGTTCACAAAAAGTTGGAGAGCCTCCTCTAGCCTTCATCTCCTTGAGAGGATTGAACCTTGTGTTCCCCACGCCAGCTATGTGGTGGTGATGCCTAAGAAGAGACAAGCGCTGGTGGAGTTCGAAGATGTGTTGGGGGCTTGCAACGCCGTGAACTACGCAGCCGACAACCAGATCTACATTGCTGGTCACCCAGCCTTCGTCAACTACTCTACCAGCCAGAAGATCTCTCGCCCTGGGGACTCGGATGATTCCCGGAGCGTCAACAGTGTGCTTCTCTTTACCATCCTGAATCCGATCTACTCTATCACCACGGTGCGTGCAGCCAGCGTCCCTTGTGGTTCCTCTGTGAGGGCTCCCTGCTTCCTTTTCTCCCCGGCCTCCCCCAAGCCAGACTGACCTGCAGTGCCCCTTCACGTCGCCCATCTTTGCTCTTGCAGGATGTTCTTTACACTATCTGTAATCCTTGTGGCCCTGTGCAGAGAATTGTCATTTTCCGAAAGAATGGAGTGCAGGCCATGGTGGAATATCCTTTGCTGAGAAACATGTGTCCCTTGGGGTGGAGGCTATCACAGGGCTTGGAAGGGGACCATTCTTTCAAGCAGCTTTTTACCTGCCACACGCCAGATGCCTTCACAAAGTTCAGTCTGATGGGAGAGAGTTAATAAACAAGCAGCTAGACGTACCGTGTGATAGTGCAAATTTAGGTGAAGGGAGAGAGCAGAGTGCTATGAGATAGCAGGGAAAAGGAATTTAAAAGGCCATCTAGGAAGTTGTCTGAGGAGTTGCTGACCTGTTTCTATGAGGAGACAGGAGCTGGTATTCAAGGTTGATGAAGCCGTCCTGCAAAGGTCCTCAGGTGGGAAGGAGCTTAGCGTCGGAGAAACTGAAAGACTTGACTGCAGAGTGACAGGGGAGGGATTTCTTGCAGACAGCCGAAGGAAGTTTTTAGGGCATCCTAGACACAGCAGTGTGACACTTGGGGCATTGCAGGAGGAAGCCACTTAGGGCAAGAATGTAGTCTGGTTGACAGATTGTTCAGGCTTAGTCAGAGGACCTAAGAGAAGACTGGAACAAAGAAAAAGGTGGTTTGGTTCAGGGTGGTGGGAGAGGAACTTGCTACTACTACTACTGGGCTGGTGGCCGGGCTAGGGGTATGGGTCACAAGAGAACTCTGGCCAGTAACTGCTCACCCAGGGCAGCTGAGTCTATCTGCACAGTCTGGCCTCTTCGACCTGAGGCTGGTGGCTGTGGGCAGTGAGCTGATCCCAAAGTACTACGGTCTTTGCTACCTTGTCCTCATTCCTTTCTGGGACAACTTGAAGCCCTTCCGAAAGAGCTCCCATGATGGGACTTTCCTTAACTTGACTCACATTTGACTCTGTTCAAAGTGCCCAACGGGCCAAGGCCTCACTCAATGGGGCCGACATCTATTCTGGCTGTTGCACTCTGAAGATTGAATATGCGAAGGTAGGTCTGGGAAATGACTGCCCCATGTCAGCTTCCTGATGAGTTGAGACATGGCTGATCTCGAGTTTTATCTTGTCCTTGCAGCCTACACGCTTGAATGTGTTCAAGAATGATCAGGATACTTGGGATTACACAAACCCCAATCTCAGTGGACAAGGTAATCCTGATGGCCACTTTGTTCTAAACACACCCGACTTGCCTTCACTCGGATAGCGCACTTCATAGACCCGGGCTCAGGGTTATGTAATGCCATTGGGCTCCTTGTGGACATGGGAGGGTCTTGGGGTAAGCTCTTGGTAAGGACACCCCAGTGGGAGAAGGGGAGTAAGGGGCCTCCACAGGTCCTAGTTGCTGCTTGGGGTTCTCTGCTGCCGAGGGTGCGGTAGAGAGGCAGAGGCTTGGCTGGTGGGGAGCAGGCCTCACTGAGGACAAGATGTGGCGGTGGACTCAGAAACCAGTAGCACCTTCTTCTAGAGTCTGCTTAGGGTCGCTGACTCTGCATTCTCCCTGGGCCGAGAATTGTCCTCTTGCTCTGCACTGTCGAGTGTCTGATTTGCGGGGAGGTGACAGAGTTGGGCTCTTGCAGCAGAGCCTTTGAGCAAGCTGACCTTGCGGAGATGACACTCTGGATTGGACCAGGGCATACATGCCTCGCTTCATTTGTAGCGGGGACTCACCATCTCTGCAGGGGGCCCAAATGGACATCCCCCTTCTTAGTGTCTGTCAAGAATGATTTGCTGTTTGTAGGGGGGAGAGGTGGAGGATTGCCTGTGAAAAACAGTGGCACCTCCTCAGCAAGACCGTCCCATCTCTGTGTCCGTCTTGGTCTCATACGTCGGACCAGGCCTTGGCTGAGGGAGGAAGTCTGGTTGCTGACATCGCACAGGCGCTGGGAGGCCAGAGGCCACTGTTGCTAGGCAGGCCTGTCTTGCCCTTGCAGCTGGGAAGCAGTGGGCAGGGTGGGCTAGACTCTCCCCAGGACCCTCACAATGGGCCCTGTGGGCCTGGATGCTCCCTCCAAAGGTCAGAGGCAAATTGGTGACCAAGTGAATGTACCAGAGCGGGCAATGGCATTACATGACTGCTAACAGAAACATGGCAACCAACCATTTCTTCTCCAAGGAACATAAATAGAAGATGTGCAGACCGGCAGGGGCTAGTGGCAGGGGCTGGCTGTGCATTGGTTTTTGATGCCTCTCAGCTTTGGCCGCCCCCAGGGCTGGGGCCCAAAAAACAAGGGCTGATGAGGTAACCTGGAGTGAGGGCGGTGCTTGGCCACCCCCTCGGAAACCATACTTCAGCGGCTCTGCCTCTGCACATTGCTCACCAACACACAGGGTAGAAAACCACTAGCTCTTCCTGGAGAGAACAGAACATGCAGCCTCCACCACGTCCCCAGAAACAGCCGCAGACTTGAGCTCACTACATCAAGAACACCACACCGTGCTCCAAGGAACAGCTACAAGCACAGAGACAGAGGCAGACAGAGACAAAGAGAGAAAGAGACTCAACATGGCAGCAGACACTGCTTTTTTTACTAAACATTAAAAAAAAAAAAAAAGTCAAAATCCAAGCAAACTTGAACCCGAAAATGTACACAGAAGTAGGAAACACAGAGAACAGAGCTCTCCCAGCCAGCCAGCGGTGCTCTTTTCGGAGAACGTTTCATAGACTGAAGTAGATTCCATGGGCCTCCAAGACAATAGGATCCTCTCTCCATTCCTCGTCACATGGGTTTTGTTTTTTAAGTCCTTTGGTTTGGGGAGGGCCTTCTTTTTTCTTTTCTGTTTTGATATTTTTATTTTTTCTGCAGTCATCGGCTGCCAACATAATCTGCACCAACTGGAGATCAGAAACAAACCAAAAAAAAAAACTTAAACCACAACAAGAACAAAAAAAATCAAAAAATCAAAAAACCAAAACAGACCTAAAACCAGACAGCCAAACAGCTCAGAGGCACACAGTTACCTGCTGGCGGGTAACCGGGCGCTCTCCCAAGGCCAAAAGCGCGAGCATAGTGGGGCCACTGGCACACTTCATACCCAGGAGACACGCACACGGAGCGCTACACAGCCAGAAGCACCGCACTGCAGCACATACTGTGAGGAGGTGAGAACACGGACACTACCCACTTCATACACCTTTATTTCCACTTTTCTGATATCTTCTGAGGAAAGAGCATCTGTGAGCCATTTTTGATTTAATGAAAACATTGACTGTTAAAAGAATTCTTTAAAAAAAATTGTAGCGGATGTGTGCCGTAACTTGTATTTATGACTGTAAAACCATGTGATGCAGGGTCGCAGTGTATGTTTGATGGGACGCCATCTTTCAGAACTGTGCTAACTCACTGTTGAAGCGTCCAATGGTAAGAGAAAATACAGATTTGTTTTTTGTGACAAATGGACATTGTACTCTGTACTTCTGCTGTAAGTAGTCCTTTTCCATCTTTGTAATGACCGTTGAAAACAAAACCCAGACCGGGTTGCAGGAAAGAGCAGTGGTTTTGAGCCCTGGGTTTTGGAGTCAGCCAGACCTGGGTTCAAATCCCGGCTCAGCCACTAAATTGCTTTGTGACCTTGGGCCAAAGTGTCTTTTAACTGCTCAGTTAAAAGTTAATGACTCAGTTTTTTTTTATCTGTAAAATGGGGCTAAAATATGAATACCTACCTCATAGGGTTGTTGTGAGGAATTCAAGAAGCTGTGATGTTTGTAAAGCGCTTAGCCCAGCGTCTGCCACTTAAGCGCTAAATTAACGGTAGTGACTACGAACTGGAGCTGGGGTCGGGAGGGGATCTGCGCCATTGATGGGTCTGAGAATGTTGATGGCTTGTACATGATTGCTCTTTCGAACCGACTCTGCTGTTGCCCTGCTCGTCACCTCCTACAGCCCCTCCTTGGGCTGGACGTGAATGGGGGGGGACTGGGACTGGGATTAAGAAGGAAGGGCCTAGAGAGTGGGGCCTAGAGCTCCTGGAACCTTGGGGCTTTGGGGGTCAGATTTTACCTTTCTGCCCTTCCTGGGTTATTTTCCTGCTCTTAATCTCCTTTCCCTTCATTGGGAGTTATTTAGAAAGCTGCTGTTGGGCCCTGTAATATATCAGCTTCCATAGCAGCTGCAGGTTCCCCCAGAGGGCCCGTGACCTGGGCTTCCCACCAGGGCCAGGGCAGCCAAGAGAGCACAGAACCTGGCCTTACCCTTCTCAGGAAAAGGACACCAGCCCTCGTGATAGGAGGAGGAGACAGAGAGTGTGCTCTAGCTCTGAGGCTTGGGCTTCATGCCTGCCTGGGGTCAGGCCACGAAAGCAGGCCCCAGCAGCCCTTGTAAGGGAGAGTTTGCAGCAAGGCTCCCGGGACTGACATTAGCTTCTGTAGTTAGTGGGGAGAGAGATTCTTCTTTCTGAGTTAGGCACTAACTGTTTTCTCTGTCCACAGGTGACCCTGGCAGCAACCCCAACAAACGCCAGAGGCAGCCCCCTCTCCTGGGAGATCACCCCGCAGAATATGGTGAGGGCAGGGGGTTCCCCTCCGTGGACTCCCGTGGCTCATGTGCCCCTGCCCGTCGCCCGCCACGCAAATTCTCACCCGTCCTCCCTCTCTTTCCTTCCCACCCCCCAGGAGGGCCCCACGGTGGGTACCACAGCCATTACCATGATGAGGGCTACGGGCCCCCCCCACCTCACTACGAAGGGAGAAGGATGGGTCCACCAGTGGGGGGTCACCGTCGGGGCCCAAGTCGCTACGGCCCCCAGTATGGGCATCCCCCACCCCCTCCCCCACCACCCGAGTATGGCCCTCACGCCGACAGCCCTGTGCTCATGGTCTATGGCTTGGATCAATCTAAGATGAACTGTGATCGAGTCTTCAATGTCTTCTGCTTATATGGCAATGTGGAGAAGGTGAGCTTCTGCTGAGTCAACCGCTTTCCTTGTAGCCTTGGCAGGCTTGACGGGGAGGCGCTGAGCCTCCTAGCTTGCTGGTCGGCAAAGGGGGAAGAGCCGGTGGGAGCTTGGCTTGGAGCAAACCGACCTGAAGTGGGTAACTCGGTTAACCCAGGTGACTTACTAGGCAGGTTTTGATTGGTCCTCCCTGTATGTGGGTGTTTTGTTTTCTTTAAATTACCAATATTTTCAAAATCAGACTCAATCACATAAGAGTACTAATACTTAACTAGTACATGAACATAGAAACTGTATTTTTAGAGACAGAGTCTTGCTCTGTCGCTCGGGCTGTAGCACAGTGGTGTGCTTACAGCTCACTGAAACCTTGAACTGAGCTCAAGCGATCCTCCTGTCTCAGCCTTCCAAGTAGCTGGCACTGCAGTCATGTGCCACCACCAGACCTGGCTAATTTTTTAAATAAGTTTTTTTGTAGAGATGAGGTTACCATGTTGCCTAGGCTTTGTTTTGAACTCTTGGCCTCCCAAAGTGCTGGGATCAGGCTCACAGGCCTGAGCCACCATGCCTGGCCTTTACCCCACCCCCTTTCTTTTTTTCCTCAAAAACATTTAATAGGGACTTACAAACAGGTACCTTGTGTTGGGTGGTGACAAGACAAGATGGTGGGTTCCTGCACCATTGCCCCCTGGGTCTAGGGCTTATATGCCATAGGGAAGGAATATATAGGACAGTTGAAGTTGACCCCTCAGAGAAAGAAATGAATGCTCTTAAGAAATACATAAACATTGACCAGTTAACAGGACCGTTAGTGTAAGGATTTTTTCTGGCAACACTGGGCTTTCTTGCCTTCCCCTGTGGAACAGTTGGCCGGAGCTGAGTGGCGGCTGACTGTCCATCCGAGACCAGGTGGTGGTTGCCTACATCAAATCCGTCTGGGTCTTAGAATCCTTTTTGCAGCCCCTGGCGTGGCCTGTTGATCGTAGCAGCTCATGCATGTGCGGTGCGTTTCCTGTATGTCAGGCACTGTTAAAGGGGCTTTGCGTATAGTAACTTGTCTGATTTTCACAGTAATCCTTAATGAGATAGTCCTTAATAATCATTAATGAGACAGTACAAGGAGAGGGACTGCGTAGGAGCCAACAAACAGGGCAACAGTGGCGTCGAAGTAGACAGGGGCGATGGGGGGCGATGGAGGACAGAGGTTAAGTAACTGGGCCCGGTTCAGCAGCCTGTGTGTGGAAGCCGCGCTCAGCCCGTGTGTTGCTGTGCTCCGTAGTACTTCCATACGGGAATCCGCATGAAGAACTTTTTGCATTGTGACCACAGACAGCATTCGTCCATAGATACATATATCTGCGTGCAACAGAGAAATGAGAACGAAATGGCTCATTTTCTTGTTTCGCACACTGTGTCCTGTTGCGCTTTATCAAATGACCCACTCATGGCTTGTGTCCTGTAGTTAGAAACTCTGCTTCACCTCAGGTCGAGCATTTGCCGTGGGCCCGGCACGTTTATCTGCTTGTCGTGATTCCCTGCTCACGAGTGAGGAAGTGGAAGCCCAGATCGGGAGTTGTTTGCTTCTGACGAGCTTGGAAGGGGCGGGACAAGGGTTGCTGGCAGCGGGCAGTGGTGCCGACTGTAGCTGCTCTCCCTAAGGTGAAATTTATGAAAAGCAAACCGGGGGCCGCCATGGTGGAGATGGCTGATGGCTATGCTGTGGACCGGGCTATTACCCACCTCAACAACAACTTCATGTTCGGGCAGAAGCTGAACGTCTGGTAGGTGCTCAGGCTCCCCAGGCCTGGGAGGGTTGGAGAGGGACTGAGGAGAGACAGGAAGGGGAGAGTGGGGCCGAGGTGCTTACTCAGGCAGGAATGGGGTGTGGCAGGTGTGTTCTGAGATGCTCCTCTGAAGCTGTGGGAGGAAGTGGGTCAGCCTCACCTCACTGGTGGCTCGGTGCCCCATGAGGTACACTGTGCCATCGGCTGGGCGCACTGCCAGCCAGGCCTCAGCAAGACTGCCGCAGAGGTCTTGGGCGGGGGGCGTGACTTTGGGTCTGACAAAGGGCTCCCCTTTCTTCCCTCCTGCAGTGTCTCCAAGCAACCAGCCATCATGCCCGGTCAGTCGTACGGGCTGGAAGACGGGTCTTGCAGTTACAAAGACTTCAGTGAATCCAGGAACAACAGGTTCTCCACCCCGGAGCAGGCAGCCAAGAACCGCATCCAACACCCGAGCAACGTGCTGCACTTCTTCAATGCTCCCCTAGAGGTGACCGAGGAGAACTTCTTCGAGGTGGGTGCCGTGGTGCTTCTCAGGCAGTTGGTTCCTGACCACAGTTACCTGAGCAGGCCATTCATTTTAGCCTTTCAACAAATAGCTTTTGAGCTCCTGCTCTGACAGGCCCTGGACTGGGTGCTGGGGACAGAGCAGAAACCAGGACAGATACGGATCCCTGTTTTAAGTCTAGACGTGGGGAGAGTGGCACCAAACTTCTATCAACAGTAGAGTTCACCGTGCTGCGTCTTTGCAGTTACGGCAAACCTGGGACAGGCCTGGTGATGGGAGGCCAGTCGCAAAACGTCCACGTTGTCAGAACCTCACGGAATCTAGATAACATCAGAAGGCAGGGCTCTAAAGCTGGGTCAGGGACCTGGCGCAGCTGGAGGGGAGGACGCTCCCCAGCGGACCTTGCACCGGACGTGGTGCCGCCTTCATTTCAGCAAACATTGGCTCTGCTGACACACCCAGCAGCTGCTGGAGACGGCAGATTAAAAAGCCGTTTCCCAGTCTTTGGCAACATAATAATAGTAGTTAAGAGTGGTGCTGCTAACCTTTTTTATATCACGGGGACTGTGGTATGTGATAAAATCTAGAAAACTCTCCAGAAAATTCAAATACTTACTCACGCGGGGCCTAATCTGCTTGAATCGGCACCTGTCTCCCAGTCCCTTTACTACCTGCTTCTGTTGCAGATCTGCGATGAGCTGGGGGTGAAGCGGCCGTCTTCTGTGAAAGTATTCTCAGGCAAAAGTGAGTGAGCTGCTCCTGCCTCCCCCCGCTTCCTTGGTTGTTGATGGGCGGCTGTCTAGTGCCTGCTCAGGTCAGCCTAAAACCTGTGGTGTTTCCCTTTACTTTCCAATCAGGTGAACGCAGCTCCTCTGGGCTGCTGGAGTGGGAATCCAAGAGTGACGCCCTTGAGACTTTGGGCTTCCTGAACCATTACCAGATGAAAAACCCAAGTGAGTATCTGCGCGTCCTGCATCATCCCCCTGGTCACCTAATGAGTTGCCTGGCTTCGTGCCAGAGCCGTCCTTCCTGCCCTCCAGATAGGACCCCAGGGATTTTCTCACTGACATAGGCGGGACCTGGTCACCTGGAGAGCAGCCTGGTGTTGCTCGTGGGTGGGTCAGCCTTACTGCTTGCTGCCACCCGCTCTCCCAGCTTCGGAGTTGCTCGGGCTTGCCCTCCAGGGAGGTGGCATTCTCTGTGCATCAGAGACTGGTTTAGGTAGTACCCAGGAAAGGGGTAGTACCAACTAGCAGGTAAAATTACCGTTGTAGTTGAACTCTAGAAAATGGGAGGTGAGTGCAAAGTGGGGGGAACTGGGTGGGGTGGCCTCCCAGGCGAGGGCCCAGCCAGACTTCTCTCTCTTTCTCTCTCTCTGCAGATGGTCCGTACCCTTACACTCTGAAGTTGTGTTTCTCCACCGCTCAGCATGCCTCCTAATTAGGTGCCTAGGAAGAATCTCATCTGAGCAGGAAAATGTTTCTCTTTCCTTTATGCTGATTTGTTTTCTCATTTTATTTTATTTGATTTTTTTTTTCTTTCTGCAAAAGTTCTTGTATTCCTTTTTTAATGTTAGGTTAGTAGAGGCTTAACCATAATGAAAACGCTGGGGAAGTCTTCAGGGGGAGGGAGAGGGGAACTGATATCTCCCAAGATTAACCTTTACTTTTTAAAAATTATTGTACATGTGATTTTTTTTTTTTTCCTGTTCATACATTTGTGCTACCCATGTACTCTTGGCGCACATTTCAATAAAATTGTTTGGAAAATAAACAGCACTTGCTGGGATTCCAGGGTGGGTTTGCTTCCCTCCCTCCCACTCAGGCCTTCTGAAGAGGTTCAGGCAGGTTAGGGCACAACCCCAGGCGCTGGGGCGGCACGGGGAACCCTGAGGAGCTGGGCGGGCCACAGAATGGTGGTAGCAAATTGGGAGTCCTGAGAAAGATCCAGCAGGCCTAGTGGCATATTCTTAGTGGGCTGCCCAAGCAAGTTCTGTCTAGTTGGAATCCCTCACGTAGCACGACTGTAGCCCAATGGGCAGCTCCTTGAGAGGATCATTTGAGACCAGGCTGGAGAATACAGTGAAACCTCATCTCAGTAAAAAATGGTGTAGCAAAAATTTTAAATTCTGAGGCTCAAAAAATGCGCCTGACCCTGCAAAGTGTATGGCTGCCTTTTTATAAAGTTGGAACATAAAACTTCAAAAAGAAAGGTGAAAGTCCCTTTACCCAAAGTTAACAATTTTTGGTGATTTTTTTTCCGTAAAGTAAGTTCTCATGTCTGTTTACGTGGGTTTTTTTTTTAAAAAGCTTTGTGCCAGGCACGATAGCTCGCACTGTGGGAGGCTGAGATGGCAGGACTGATTGAGGCCTGGAGTCCAGCCTGGCTGATTGTGAGACCCTGTGTCTACAAAAAAAAAAATGTAGCTGGGTGTGGTGGTGTGCACCTGTACTCCAAGCCACTCACGAGGCTGAGGCAGGAGGCTAACCGGAGTCTGGAGGGTTCAAGGTGTGGGTGCGACAATACACTCCATCCTGGGCAAAGTGGACAGAGTGAGACCCTGTCTGTAAATGATAAAACCCATTGTGTTGTGTATTGTAACACAGTGACTTTCTTATCTTTACCCTTGGATAGTATCAGTTGTCTGTGCCAATGTAAATAACCCAAACTCTGTAAAATTATTCAAAGAAGATTATTCTGAGCCAAGTTTGAGGGCCATGGCCCAGAGCCACACCCAAGAAGCCTTGAACATGTGGGGCCTGCTGTGTTTGGGTTACAGTTTGGTTTTATACATTTCAAGGACACAGGAATTACATGTAAAGTCAATTACATGTAAATCAACACATGGAAGGGATACATTGGCCTGAATAGGTGGGACATCTCAAAGCAGGGGCTTTACAGATTATAGGTAGGTTTAAAGAGTCTTTGGTTTGTAATTGGTTAAAGAAATGAAACTTGGCTCACACCTGTAATCCTAAAACTCTGGGAGGCTGAGGCGGGTTGATTGAGCTCAGGAGTTCAAGACCAGCCTGAGCAAGAGCAAGACCCCGTCTCTACTAAAAATAGGAAGAAATTAGCTGAACAACTAAAAATATATACAGAAAGAATTAGCCGGGCATGGTGGCGCATGCCTGTAGCCCCAGCTACTTGGGAGGCTCAAGTAGGAGGATCGCTTGAGCCCAGGAGTTTGAGGTTGCTGTGAACTAGGCTGGTGCCACGGCACTCCAGCCCGAGCATCAGTGAGACTCTCAAAAAAAGAAACGAAGCTTTGTCTAAAGGCTTAGAATGTGAGGGTAAGGAAGTCTGTAAAACAGAGACAAATGACTGGACATACCCAGGCTCATGATCTGTTCAGTAAACTGATGACCTGGTTGGGTGCGATTTAAACTTTGTCTCATATAGGCCGGTTGATGAGTTAGAACATCAAGAAGGGAAGGAGAGGTATGTCTTACCTCCCTTCTCATGGCCAGCAACTCAGCTTTGGGGTATTTCTGGGGTCCCCTTGGCCAAGGGGATATTCAGGCAGCTGGGGGGGTTAATATTTTAGTTCACATGTGGATATGTTATAATTTACTTGGTCCCGGTGATAATTTCCAGGTCTGTTTTGCTACTGCAAACACTGCTGCAATGCCTATCTTTATACAAATATCTTATCCAACTTCCCTGTTAATAATCTGGAGGTGAATTGACAGTGCAGTTGCTGGCTTAAAGGATATATACAAGGTAAATATAATTGCAGTGTGATCGATACTCCCCACTTGTAGATGTGCACCTGTGAAGACAGCTGGCAGTGGGGTCCAATCTGGAAGGATCCTGATTTAGAGACTGACAGGAGCAGGTCATAAGTATGCTACCTTGGAGTTTACGCATGTGTGCTTGAGAAAGAACCCACTTGGGAAATTTACTGTGAAGAAGCCTTTACACTCCTAACATTAACAACTACTGAAGTCACACGGTATCATTTATCGCATGAACAAACTTTGCTTCACCAGGCAAAGTTTGAAACAACTTTTGGACAAGGAGGAAGTTACAGCTTTCTTACAGCCATAAACTTCTAAATCAACTAGAGTTTGTTTTTAAGGGGATGAAAAGTGGATCTTACCTGTCTCCTAGCACCCAATTTCATTCCCTGTTAGTAGTTTTTCTCCTTCCACAGATACACATGTACCGTATTCTGTGCACATATAGCCATGTACAACTAACACCAAGGGATCATACTAAATTTTTTTCTCACATTTTGTTATCTCCACATGGGGGTTTCAGAGTTTTCCATTGCACAGATAATTAGTCTTCTGTTAGGGATAGTTGCTGATCCTGTCTTCCAAAATCCTGCCCATCTAGTCTGAAAACCCCTTTAGACATGTTCATTAGGAAGGAAAGATACTCCCTGCAATCCCACTGGCCCACAGGCATCTGCTCGCAGGCTTGGTGAATGTCTCCCTGAGGAGCATACTTAAGCAGTACGTTTTATGCCCTTGGATAACTGGCTTTTTCCTAGGGGTTTTGTTTTTATAAAGAACATGTATTTTGGAGCCATGTGATCCTGCTTGAGCACTCCTGAAACCCAGCGACCTTGAACTAATGACTTGCCATCCCTGGACCTCTTCCCTCAGTGTACAAGGGGATACTGTGACCTCGTGGTGGTATGGGAATTCAAGCATAGAGTCAACCCTTGAGTGGCTAAACTCAGCGCTGCAACAGATGTTAGTTAACATTATGTATATGTGCATCATTGCAAGTTATGCTGCCATCATATCCTCGGAGATTTCAGCTGTCTTCAGTTTTTCCACCGTTATTAAATAGCTCTGTGATGAACTTCAGCATGAATTATTTTCTCAGGCCAGGTTCCCACTAGGGCAAAGAGTCTATTTTCAAGACTGGCTGCAACTACGCAAGCGAATCGAGGACGCTATTTCCGGTTGCCCTTAGTAAAGATGGCGGCAAGAAGGGCGTCATTACCGGTCAGGCTGTGGCTTCGATGCCCTTGCCCAACATGGCGGCCTTTTGTGCCCGCCCCCTACGCTTCCTCCTTTTCGCGTTATTCACTCGACCTAGTCACGATGGCGGCGGTGATAGGGGTTTCTCGCGGACTCCGCGACCTTCTGACCTGGCGTGAGTCACCTCTTCACCTGTGAGGGTCCGTTGCCCTGTCGTGCTCTCATAGTAGCTGTGGGACCGAGAGGCCTATCTAGGGTCACGAGGGCCCTAAATACAGGGGTCGGTGTACTCCCATCTGAAGGGCTCTCTAATTCTATAGGCCTCTGTCTTACTTTCTGGAGTCCCTGACGGCTCACCGTCCGCAGTCTTGGGTCAGTCTCAGAATCAAGAGTTTGAAGTCGCATTCTCAGACTGAACCCACCAAGTGCACCCCGATCTTAAATCCTGTATCCTCCTAAACCCGGGTCGCCAAGGGGCCTGTGTTCCTCAATCTAGTGTCACTGAGGTGTGTTCTCTGCACTTGAAGGTGCTGTGTCCCCAATTTGTGGTCATCAAAGACTCTTCTTTTCTCCCTAGGACTGACAGCCCCCATGCACCAGGGCCTCAATTTTAGCTTTCGCCCCATTGGCTCCTCAGCACAAGATGAGGCCTGCAGAGCAGCACTCAGTGAAGCCCCCGGCCACAGCTATGAGTCCCTTCAAGTGACACCTGTCCAGAAACACATTCTGCATGTGCAGCTCAACCGGCCCAACAAGAGGAATGCCATGAACAAGATCTTCTGGAGGTCTGACCTGCGTGTCCTGGAGGCCTGCCTGCAGGAGGAGGCAGGGGCTGAGGGACTGGGCAAGGGTGAAACACGGGGCAGAGATGGACACAAGGGCAGGGGATTCCCACCCCAATATAGCCCTTCACTCTTTGCTTCTCCACAGAGAGATGGTGGAGTGTTTCAACAAGATAGCGAAAGACACCGACTGTCGGGCTGTGGTGATCTCTGGTGCAGGAAAAATGTTCACGTCAGGTACCAGGTGTTCCTCACCCCCATCCCCACCCCTTACCCCAGTCTTCCCTGCTCCTGGAAATAGAGCAGTGCTTCTTAGTTAGGGTTTTAAGCAGCTTCTAACTTATACTTTTATCATTTTTTAAAAAGGTCTGATTTAAAACTTTCAAATATAGAAATTAGTCCAAAAGAACAGAACAGGATCGTAGGCTCTGAAGTCTGGATTTCTGTCTCCATCTGTGGCCAAGGCACTTAATCTCTCAGAGTCTTTTTTTTTTTTTTTTTTGAGACAGAGTCTCACTTTCTTGCCTGGGGCGAGTGCCGTGGCATCAGCCTAGCTCACAGCAACCTCAAACTCCTGGGCTCAAGCGATCCTACTGCCTCAGCCTCCCAAGTAGCTGGGAC
>CAUYSK010010769.1:0-11030 GCA_963575035.1 Avahi laniger
GTTTTGGGAGGTTTTTAATTGCTGTTCTAATTTCTGAGCTTGAGATTGGTCTATTCGAAATTCTATTACCTCCTGAGTGAACTTAGGGAGGTTGTATGTTTCCAGGAATTTGTCCATTTTCTCCTCATTATGTAGTTTTTGGCCATATAGGTTTTTATAATAAGCAAAAATAATGTTTTGTATTTCCATGGTGTCTGTTGTGACCTCTCCTTTTTCATTTCTAATTGAGTTTATTAGAGACCTTTCCCTTCGAATTCTTGTCAATCTCGCAAGAAGGCTGTTAACTTTATCTTTTCCGGAAACCAGCTTTTGGCTTTATTGATCTTCCATATAGTTTTCTTATTCTCAATTTCATTTAGTTCTGTTTTGATCTTAGTTATTTCTTTTCTTCTACTAGGTTTGGAACTGATTTGCTCTTCCATTCCTTGAGACTGTTTATTAGATTGTCTATTTTTGGGCTTTCTGTTTTTTTGGATGTGAGTGTTTAATACTATTAGTTTTCCTCTCAGGTATGCTTTTGCTGTATCCCACAGATTTTGATAACTGGTGTCTCCGCTGTCATATAGACAGTCTACAGAAAGGGAGAAAATATTTGCTCTCAACACATCTGATAAAGGGCTGATAGCAAGAATCCATCTAGAACTTCAAAAAATCAACAAGAAAAAAAATCAAACAACCCCATCAATAAATGAGCAAAGGAAATGAACAGAAACTTTTCAAAAGAAGACAGAATAATGGCCAGCAAACATATAAAAAAATGCTCAACATCTCTAATCATTAGAGAAATACAAATCAAAACCACAATGAGATATCACCTAACCCCAGTGAGATTGGCCTCTATCAGAAAAATCCCAAAACAACAAATGCTGGTGAGGATGTGGAGAGACAGGAACACTCTTACATTGCTGGTGGGACTGTAAGTTAGTGCAATTTGGAGATACTTCAAAGAGCTAAAAATAGAAATATCATTCGATCCAGCAATAGCACTATTAGGCATCTACCCAAAAGAGCAAAACACACTCTATAATAAAGACATCTGCACCCAAATGTTTATGGCAGCACAATTCACTATTTCAAGGATGTGGAAACAACCCAAGAGCCTGTCAATTCATGAGTGGATTATTAAAATTTGGTAGATGTATACAATGAAATATTATTCACTAATAAGAAATGGCAGCGATCTAGCACGACTTATATTTTCCTAGATGGAGCTTGAGCCCATTATTCGAAGTGAGTATCACAAGATTGGAAGAGCAGGCTTCACATGTACTTGCCATCAAATTGACACTGACTGATCAACACTATGGTGCTCGCATGGTAGTAATATTCTCCAGGGATTAGGAAGTTTCTGGGGGAGGGGTGGTAAATTCATAACTAATGGACACGGTGAGCATTGTAGAGGAGAAGGGCATGCCTTTAATCCTGGCTTGGGTGAGGCAGAGATATAAAATGTAACCAAAATGTTTGTACCCTCGTAATCTCCTGAAATAAAAATAAATAAATAAATAACAAAGTATAATTTTAATTGTATTACTTGATTCTAAACGGTATTATCAAGTCAAATCCTCAGTCATTTTTTGACGTTTAGGCACAACGTATATATGCAGATGAAATTTGTGTGAAGTAGGAAAATACAATGAAGTTCATTTGAAGAAAAAAGGATGGAAAATCAATTGTTATACACTCAAGCAATGATAATTACATACTATATTATTCAATCATATAGAAGTAAATATCAAAAAACACAGTGTAAATAGTTGAAAGTGCTTGACTCTGGGAAGGGAATTCAGATGAGGAAAGGTTGAGATTAGAGGGTATCTTTTTTTTGTAATTCTAAAAATAGGGTACTATTTCAAATTGTTCATTTCAAATAATGTAATATAAAAAAATTTTTAAAAGATCACTAATTTAAAAGAAGGGCGAAGGTTTACAATATTTTATACTGGGTAGTGCAGTCATTGGCACACACTGGAATTAGAATTCTGACTCCTTCACACTTAGCTGTGTGAACATGGACACATAATTTCTCTTCTCTGTGGCTCATTATCCTAATTATGCAATCACAATAGTAATAGAGCCTACCTCATAGAAACTCAGGCTTGAGTTAATGCACATACGTAATTTGGGCCGTGCTTTGCAGGTAATTAAGTTCTCAATAATTGTTAAAGATGTAATTGTTGTTGATGATGTTGATAGTTACATATAATGTTTTCCTCTTACAGTTATGATTTTCCAGTGGAAGAAACACCTTGAAGACCCCATTCATATGCAACATCCTTCAATAAAAACTTCCTTGAGCTTCACGTAAAAGTGATCATTCCAAAGGCAAATCATTTGTATCCTTATAATAATAGGCACAATTGAATAGTATTGTGAAGAGCTTTGCAAGTGTAAGAGGAGACTGGTGAATCAACAGATCTTGGCTTTTGTGTACAAATAAGCAGAGAGGGTGGTAAATGTGCAGTTTGTAAAAAAGTACATTCATGGTACTTACTGTTTTGCTCATAAAAACTACACAGTGTGAAGTCTGATGATATCTTGTAGAAGATAGAGTGAAAACTCTTCAGCAAAAATAGCACAGGTTATTTTTTAAAAGTGTGTTAAAATGATTAAAAATTGTTTCAATATGATCTTTATGCTACTAGAAGGTTGATGAAATCACTTTTAAGCGAACTAAGTCAATAAAAATTACAAAATAATTTAACATACAGCTAATAAGCTACTGTGCTGTAAATGCTGTGCCTATATAATAATCAGATTGATGTCATACACACCACAAAAATCCATGCTTATTATTTGATAAGTCACATTTAGATGAATTATATTTTGCAAAATCTTTGGAAGCAGTGAAAATATTTTCTTACCCAGAAAAGAAAGTTTAACTAAAGGAAGCAATATGAATGTGAGCTAAAAGTAAGATATGGGCATGACTTTAGAAAAGAAAAAGATTGACCTTATTCACTATAGTGCTAAAGGCTAATTATACACTATGAAATAATTACTATAGTAAAACAGAATAACATACATATACACACATAATTATTCTGTTGAAAATGACAAAGCATACTGTCCAATTTATGGTATTAACGGATATGTAATTAAAGTTGGTTTAAGCTCATTTCAAACTATCTTTCAACAAAATTGCTATTTCAGGCAACCTTTTCTTTTCCTCAATGAAATTATAAAAGTTATACAATTTATTATTTTAAATTTCAGAATTTCTTTTTCTCTATAGATTATCTATACTACACATCTAGAGTAAGAATATTTATGAATTACTATCCATATTATCATTCTAGTTTCTAAAAACATTTATTTTTTAATTTTTTAAATTGGTGCTATTTCATATCATGATAATAGGCCAAACTGATCAATTAAATTGAAATTCACTTCCAGAACTACTTGTCAAAAAATCAGAACTACAATATATGTGATGAATAAAAGATTACTTTTTTGGTAAAAACAAAAATGTGGCAACTCCAACATAATTTAAAAATCTGGCAGATGTGTAATTAGAAATGTATGACCTTAGAAATGGCTCATAACTTTAGGAGATTAAATTCTCAATACATAGCAAATAATAAATAGAAACATCTAAAACTCTCATCTTCATAATTAGACAAAAGATTAGACTTTAGTATAATATTTGTAGAAAGTGGGATTAAATGTTGTTATTAGCAAGTTTGCAAAATAATGTAATTACCATTTATTGAGTATAATAACACAGTGACCAGAAGAGCCTTTATAAGTTAACAATTAAATAATCATATAAAAATAAATGACATTATAGAGAACTCTAGCAAAAAAAGAGGCTGTGAGTTCTATTATTAGGATCTTTAATCCATCTATCTTTGTTTTGTTAATAATTAAAAATATGACACACTTCACTCTTATAAACTTAATTTTTTAAGCTCTGTCTAGGAAACTTTTTCCATGTTTCGCACTCTGAAATTGAACAAATACGTATGTAGTCATTGAATTCTGTATTATTTACCTCTTATCACTTCTTTTATATTAATTCTGAAAACTTATTCATCATTCAATTATTACATTATACTAAATATTTTAAAAAAATTTTACATACATATGTGAAATTCTTCAGTTTTTTTCCCTAAAGAAAGAACTCAATTTTGCAGTTAAATTCATCTCTTAATGTTACATGGATTTAGAGTAAAGGTGCCTTCCAAAAGCTACCTAGAAGAGAAGAATCACAGGAATAATGAATACATTCATCTAAAAATGAGGTAGGGCATCTAGAATGAAGCCAACTTCCTTATTTTCTGGAATATGATCAAGGTGTTAGAATACATGCATGTGAGGGAATGGCGAAGAAGGATATTTATTTACCATGCTCTATTATCATAAAGTGTAACAACACTGGGTCTGATCTTTGACATTGTGTTACTACCATAAAAATTGTGTTATTACTATGAAAATTGAAATAACCTTGACTAGAGTTTTTAGTTACCATACTATATTAACTTGACTATACATTGCAGGAGGGCTCTGACTCCCTACCTCATGAATATAGCTACGAATATTGTTATAGAGAAGCTTTTTTGAATAAATTAGCAATGCTAGCTTTGATTATCTTTGCCAAATAATCAACCCAAGTGCAAAAGTTACTTTAATAAAGTTGCCATTAAAAGACTGCTTAACATTTTCCAAATAGTATTTTGAGTTTAAAATGAACAGAAGATAAATAGTAGGTTTCAAGTATAAATACCTGAGTCGTAAGAGAAATCCAATTAAATAGTTAGATGACTGCTTAACTGATTTAACCAGCAAGCTGTCCAGGGAAATTACCCAGAAACTTTGCTGTCCCAAAAACTTTAAGTAATCTGTTGAAGCACGGTGACTCTGATGACCTTTAATTAACTATGAAGTGATCCTTAAGACACAGATATAATTCTTACACCATTTATCTATTTGTTTCAAACAAGATTGGTCAGCATACCAAACTTTGATTACGGTCCAATAGAGTTCTATGTATAGAAATCACAATGTGTTACAAAATGTTGGTTTAATAAAAACTCCATCAATTGAAAATGACAAAAATCAAAACAAAATAGAGCAACTTTTTAAAATTTTTAAAAATCACTAACATAACTGAGAAAACAAAAAGTATAACCAGTTTCCATACTTTGCCTCTGATATTTTCTTTGCCTTTCCTTCATTTTCTCTCATTGTGCCACTTTCTTCACAGGGAAATTCAGATGGTTTTTCCACAGTCACTAATTCCCTTGTGTACAACTTTGTTACTGAAGGGAAAGATACTCTCACTAGTTGCAGATAAATAATCCAGGGAGAGACATACCTTTGGATCAATTACTTTGCCCACAATATTGTACCAATATGTTCAATTATATGTGAATTACATAAGTCAATCTGGGACAAAGAAGAGGGATATTACGATTGTCAAACTCACCCTAAAATGGCAAAAACGGAGGTGTGCTAGAAAAAGAAAACAACTGATTACTAAGTGAGATAATCAAGTTTTACAAGAGGAGATTCATCAGCTTTTATATTTTACTTTAAAAACAGAAAAGAAGCAAATAAGATTTTATTAAAGTTGGATCAGACTTTAATGGAGAGGAGTTAGTCTTTATTAACATGCCTGTTTCTGTCTAAGTTAGTGAGATGATAGCACTTATTTTTTAATATAATAGTAGAGCTATATAAAAAAATTTCCACATATTTTATGATGTTGATATAAGTGATTTATTAGTAATCTTACATAGCAAATCATAAAACCGGAAAACATGAGATAATAGCAATATCAAAAGTAAACGATCATACCTCATTAGGAAATTTAAAAGAAGATACGAATATATAAATGTACTGAAAATTTAAATCACTTTTATTTTTCTTTCTTAAATGTACATGGAAATTGAATATTATAAATATGCAATTTTTGCATTTGAAAATGAAATACCCAAAAGAATATTTTTGTAACTAAATAAAATGACTAAATGATGGCAGAATAAAAAATAAAGAATAATAAAAATTACTTTAGCCCTAAGAAAAATATACTTAATAACAACTTCCATTAAAAATATAAATAATTAAACAAAATATATTTCAGAAAAAGAGCATGACTAAATTTAATTGGAAAAATAAAAATAAAAACTTCCTCTTTTCTCTTTCTATAGATGAACTGGCCTTGCTTTTTGCAAAAGTCACCCTCTTCTCTTTTAAGCTAGATCTCATCATCCTCCCTGTACTCCCTGAGGAATCACTACAACGATGTTCTATTATGTCACCTGCATCATCGAATTTCTCCCTCAAGATACTGACCAGATGCTCAATTACCCATTCTTACCCACTGCTTTATCTTGAACAAACTTTAGTCAGACTTCTCTCTTTTCTACATGCCTCTGTAATCCTCTAGCTTCTAAGAATTAGCAAGTACACAAATAAAGTGAAACATCCCCTCCTTATCAATTTCTAACAATTGGATAACCACAGAGAGATCTTTATCTGTTGGCCCCATTGGTCATTTCACCAGGTTTGTCCCGCTTCTCCTCCAAAGATTCTGCTTGCCTCCCCCCTTTCCTCACGGAAGAAAATCCCTTTTCTGTTTGATTTTGACATACTTGTAGATTTTCGAGATAGGAGTATTCTCCCTAATGCAATAGTCTTTCTTTCTAATTAAAATATCTCTCTATCTAGAGTCCAAATTTGTTTTTATTGAACAGTACATTTTGTTATTCAATCCACTTTTAAAGAACTCTTTCTTGACACTCCAAATCCCTGTTGATACTGCATCTGTTGTTTTCCTCCTTTCAAAATAAGACTTCTTACAAAGACACATTTCTTCAGTTTTAAATAAGATTCCTTTATTCTTCATACATTCATTGTATCTCCTTCCATGGTCTCCACACTTCATGAAAACTCAGGAGCAGCAAGCATTTTGATACTCACATACACATGCATACTTCAGGTAATTTTCAAGGTAAAGTGCTGTATTTATTGTAGTATACATGTATTTTATAACCATTTAACATGTACAAAGCTATGCTACTTCTTTGTCTCCTGTCTTTATTCTCATTGTTAAAGTTTTTTAATCCTGAGCCTCTTGCACCATTTTTCTCAAAAACCTTGTGATATTTTTTGCACAATTTTGTATCAAATGACATTTTTTAGGAATTCATATGTCTAGTAATAGTAGAACTAACTTTACAAACAAAACTTTTTTCATTATGTAGATTTATCATCGGTCATTTCAATTCCAGAAAGCAATTGTTGATTTGTTTGTTTAAATAATAGTAATTTTATGTTGCCTACTATGTTGTTGTGTTCATTTTCTTTAGGGACTCCAATTAAACATATGAAGAAAATTAAAATTAAACAACTAAAATTAAAATGAATAGTAACATCAAATGCAAACATGAGAAGAAAAGAATTTGAAGAAACATCCTATGAAATATTATTGAAAATTGTTACAACTTCCTTGTAATTTGTAAATATACTTGAAGAAACTTAAGTACTTTATTTATGTTTGAATACAATTTATATTACTAGAAAATTTATACTAAAATATCATAATGTATGTGACTTGTTTACTACCTTGGGTATTAAATGTTTAGATCTGCGATACCCAACCCGTTGGCCACAGATCGTAACCTATCCGTGGCCTGTTAGGAACCGGACCACACAACAGGAGGTGAGCATGGGGCAAGCGAGTGAAGTTTCATCTTTATTTACAGCCACTCCCCATTGTTCGCATCACCACCTGAGCTCCGCCTCCTGTCAGATCAGCAATGGCATTAGATTCTTATAGGAACATGAACCATACAGTAAACTGCACATGCAAAGCATCTAGGTTGTGCTTCTTATGAGAATCTAATGCCTGGTGATCTGAGGTGGAGCTAAAGCGGCAATGCCAACACTGGGGAGTGGCTGCAAATGCAGATTAACATTAGTAGAGAGGTTTGGCTGTACAATAAATGCAATGTGTTTGAATCATATCCAAACCGTCCCTTCCCTCCCCCCCAGCCTTGGTCCATGAAAAATTGTCTTTCATGAAACTGATCCCTGGTGCCAAAAAGGTCAGGGACCATTGGAGATATTTTAAATATTCTACATACCACTAGAAAATGCCCTCAAGTTTTGACTTTGAAAGATATTTTTAAAACTTGTAGGACCTGCATCTCGTAATTGGGAAAATTTCCCAAATTAATGCATGTAGTCAAGAAATGAGCCAAAATTTAAGCTTATGTTTGTCTAATTTCAATGCTTGTTGTTTTCCTTCTTTGGTGACTGCACTATGTTTAATTTAAAGCAATGATTTAAAAAATCATGTATTATATATTATTATAATGTTTTCTGTAATGGTAAAATCATATAAACCAAGCATTCAATATTATGTGAATGACTTCATAAAATTTTAAATATTAAAATGACTGTTAAAATTATATCATGTGTACACACTATAGAAACATTAAAATTGTTTAAATTGTAATAAAAGTGAAGATGAAAATATTATTAGCTTCAACCTAAAGACTCCACTGAAGCATAAAAATGTTAAATAACATTATAAGTATCGAGTGAGTGCTTTCCTCCTGTCTCCTTTTCTCTCTTTCTTGTTTTCGCTTTCTCTCTGCCAAAAAATAAAATAAAATTACAAGTATGAAAAGCTGTAAATAATTGGCATTATTGGTGATTTTAAAGTCAGTATTATAAGGTAAGGGAACAATTTTTCATGGTCAATCATCTGGAAGTTGACTTTCTACAAAGCTCCATGGAAACTATCTATAGCTGACTTGACATAAAGGAATGAAACCTGGTAGAAGTTTGACATAAAGAATCAGTTCACCCACCCACCATGTCATGTAAGATATAATCACAAATTCAGACTTTTTTTCCAGTATTATATTACCAGAGGAGCTAGGGCTCTCTCAACCATGAATGCTGACCTGCAGATCATGCCACTAATGCAGCATACCAGCGATCACAAAATTTAGACCATTGCCCTCCAAACCTGCCATGTGAGGAGCTATGCCACCCCATCCATGGGGGAAGTAATTGAACCACTCATGATTTACTTTTTTTGGATTCCAGCTTCTGAGGAAGCCAGATCAGGGACTGGTCTGATGGTTCCCTAGTTATGCATCTTAAAAGGCACTTGGTCCAAAAATCAGAGTCTTTTCTGGGAATCTGATATCTATTCCTACTAGATTTCCATGCATACTCTAGAATGTAATGGAAAATGGAAGACTCACAGTAGTAATTTTATTTAAATGCTTTGTATATATTTAAAATAATTATTATATTTTAAATAGAAATTATATCAAAAAGATTAATTTTACTAAATAATTAAAAGATGGAGGTGATAAACTGAGTATTGTCACAGTTTCCTTGAAAATATAGTTAAACTTCTACATGTCTGTGGACATTTATATGAATGCATAAAATAAGATTTGTATTATATATACTATAGTTAAAATTATGTTTAACCTGAACTTATCAAATGTAATCATTTTAGAGCTGAGATATGATTGTTTATTAGTTCAAATTTTATAGTTCTTATGCTAAATTTTAAAATTAGCTTAAAATCCATAGATATGCCATGCTAAGCCCTGCTATTATTGAAATTTAATACTAAAATAATTCTGTTAAAATATGCAGTCTGGTGGAAGGAAATGCAGATGGTTTTGTTTGAAAATCAATGTTATTAGAGAAATGTTCCAGACTGAGAGTAAAATGTGTTGATAGAATTGTAACCAGTTGACTAACTTCATTGAGCAAATAGAAATGTTGGTAGCTAGGCCGAGAACTAAAAACTATCATTATCATAACTGTCATTATTTATTAATTATTTTATAGAGGATATCAAAGAGTGAGAGTGTTACATGTGTATGACTGTGCATGTATACACATAAGCATGTATGTTTTGTCACAATTGAAATAAAAAACATTTATGGACCCTCATCTTACTATGAGTGCTTTATTTAACTTGTCTGTGCTTTTGCACTTGGGAATTTTCTTCAATCCTGAAAAACTATGAGCTATATTAATAGATTTCTGCTTATCATGTTGAAAAATATAACTCTAGGTATATATGAGAATTAAAAGTTGTATGACAACAATTTGCCCAGAATTGTGCAAGACCCAATACACAGGCTTACTTCAGAAATAAATTGTGACATTATTTGTGCCTCTAATAAATTTATATTTGTTACTACTTTGACTTGAGAGTGAGTCAGTTTTATACCTCTAAATGTATAAAATATATGTCTGAGCAAAGGTATAAGAACTTGTAGAAAACAAAATTTGGCTTTGTGAAAAATTTTTTGTTCTCAGCCATTATAAAATAATCAGTGTAGACTCTGTGCTCCCACCATATACTACAACAAAACCAGACAAAATCTATCAAATATTTCTTTTCACATATTGGAGAAAAGGTTACCTATGTATTGAGATCAGTAAGGGGAGTAATCAAACAAAGTAACTTCTACATTCACTTTCTTCCTGGAGGCATTCTTCAGACTGCAGTGCAGAGATAGGGAACTGAGCAGAGCAGGACAGGATGAGTTTTTAAAAAATGGGTAAAGAGCTCAAATAGAAATGTCTCCAAAAAAAAAAAAAAAACACTAATGACCAACAGGTATATGAAAAGATGCTCAACCTCACTAATACTCACTAATAATCAAGGAAAGTCTAATGAAAACCACGATGAGATATCATCTCATGCAGGTTATGATAGCTATTATAAAAAACAAGAAAAAAAAAGAAATGATAACAAATGATTGAGAGGATATAGAGAAGTCAGAATTCTGGTATATTATTTGTAGGAAGGTAAATGGTGCAGCCCCTATGGAATTTCCTTAAAGAATAAAAGTAAAACTACCTTATGATCCAGTAGTCTCACTTCTGAGTATTCATTCAAAAGAATTGAAAGCGGGTGGAGGAAAAAATGGCGGATTAGGGGAGACCTCCTGGCTCTCTGCTCCCACAGCGGGAGGTGAAGAACACGGACACCCACACGCGAGTGAGGCGCTCTCCCACAGGATCGGCTTTGTGAATCT